>JAULJZ010218735.1:0-17934 GCA_032270985.1 Heliamphora pulchella | reverse complement strand
GCAAAACTCTCCTCTCTTCCCATCAATCTTTAATTAAAATAAAAGTTCTTAGCCGAACTCCCCCTCTGCACAAGGCTCTCCCCTTCTTTTCTCAATTTCTATTTTAAAAAAATGGAGTTTTTAGCCGAACCACACCTTCCGCGTAAGGCCTCTTTTTCATATTTTTTTATTTAATAATAAAAGATGGAGATTTTAGCTTCCACTGCCATCCACGCATAAAAAGGTTTTAACCAAAGCAAAGCTATTCTCTCATTTTCACAATCTTTAAATAAAAATATGAAAATAAAAAATAAAAATTTAGCGGCCACCCCACTAGATGCATAAAAAGGTTTTAGCCAAACCCCGCGTCCTGGCAAAGCTATTCTCTCCTTTTCTCAACCTTCAAATAAAAAAATAAAAACAGTTTTAGCCAACTCTCCTCCGTGCATAAAAAGGTTTAAGCCTAAGCCAAACCCCCCTTCAGGGAGAGTTATTTTCTCCTTTTCTTAAACTTTATATAAAAAGTAAAAAAGAAATTAGCTGCCACCCCCTCTTGGCAAAGCTATTCTCTCCTTTTCTAAACCTTTAAATCAATTTTTAAAAAAAGTTTTAGCCGCCACCCCCACTCTGGGCATAAAAATATTTTAACCAACCCCCCCCCACCCCTTCCGGTCGAAGGTCTCCTCACCGTTTTTTTTTTCTCTCAATCTTGTTTTCAAAAAATATACAATAAAATTTGAATTTTTAGCTATCCTCTCCGTTTATCAAAAAAAAAAACAAAAAACAAACTACAGCCCCTGCTTCTCCCCCCTTGGCAAGCTTCAGCCTTTCCCCTATGTGAACTTCAATCTCCCATTCTCAATATTTATTTCAAAATAAAAAAAGAAACAAAAAAAGAGATGCTAACACCAGCCCCCCTCCTCTTCTTTCCCGCTCCACCCTCGCGCGTCACACCCACCATCGCCAATCCCGCTGCGCACCTCCGACGCAACATCTCTCCCGCAGGACCCAGCTTTCCCCCCCAGCCCCTTCAGCGTATGAGCAACTCTCCCCTCTCTAGCTCTCCCTCTTCACGGGCAACCCCCAACACTTAGCAGTTACCCTCTATCTCACAAAACCCTAACCTCCATTTTTTGGGGGGCCAAACCCACTACAATACAAAACATCTGAAAGCAACACCCATTGCAAAGCCCAAACCCATTGCAATGCAAAACAACAATCTGTAAAAAAATATATATATATACAAGTAGGGAGAAACAACAATACCTCCAAAATATCTCCCCAATACAGTCACAGAGAACTCATCAGGATTGGTGGCAACGAGCTCCTCAAGCTTTGTCTCAATGAGGCTTAAAGACAATCAATTTGTCTTCAAGGCTTAGGGTTAACTCTCTCTCTCTCTCCAAACTCACAGTATGGAAAGACCAGTTTTTTTTTTTTTTTAAGGGGAACTAGAAGAAGTGGAAGAAGATATATATATATATATGTGTGTGTGTGTGTTGTATATATTCAAAAAATAAAGGTGTCGAATGGCTTCTACTCAGGTAGCCACGTTTACCACATCAACCCTCCTCCCATATTTCACAAAAAAGGGAATTTCTTCTACCGGACTGGAAAGATTCAGCCGCAGGCCCCTCCTTTGCTTTTCTTTCCCCACAAAAAATAGGTGTGCGGCTGCCACCACACTCTTCCTCCTTCAGCTTCATCAAAGGGGAAGGCATATATCCCCACGCCAAGTCACCTTTAGCTGTTCAAATTAAAAAAAAAAAGCCGGGGAGCAAGAGAAAGTGCAGAGCGACACTCTTCCCACTCCATAGTGTGACGGGACAAGATGAATAACGCCACGGCAGCAAATCCCCGTATTCTACGAAAGTAGTCTCTTTACACAAAAAATGAAAACACCATTTTACATGCCAATGATCAGAAAAAGAGATAGCACTCCGACAATCAATTATATGGACTCCTTTTTAAGTGACGAGTTCAGCCGAAGTGGCAACTCGCCCAGGTGAGCCTAAAAGTATGAAGGTGGATGCACATTTCAATACCATGCCTAACGCACGGGTCTCCCCTCACACCTCGTCTATATTCAAGAGGCCTCCCGCCTTGCGGTGTCCTCGGCCCACCGACCACAAGATCAAGAGGCCTCCTGCCTTGCGATGTCCTCGGCCCACCGACTACAAGAGCCCTCATAAGAGCTAAGCACCTATTCATGCGTAATCCATGTTGATGGATGTCAGAATCAATTAATCATGTCTCGGCACCACTCCTTGATTCCTCCAATAAATTTGCCGTATTCTAGCTCGAGCACCCACATAAAGATATCTCCATGAAGTGACAAAGACATCACCTTTTACATCACCAACTCCAAACGATAATTTGTGATAAGCTTGATAGTTCATCATGAGGAGAAGAAACAACAGTAATAGGCCGAGAAGAGAAGCTTCCATAGTTCCTCGACGAACAAACACTCCTCACTCAACAATCCAGTATCAAGTTGTCGTCCCTTGATTGCTAGTCCAACTATCCAATCAAGTTGTCCCTCAGTTGCTAGTTCAACCGCCTGACCACCATTTCCCCAGTCTGGATTATCATTGCCTAGTTAGCCACACAAGAGAGTTCCTTCTCCAAGTCGACACCTATTATGCTGAGAAGGTGATGGCAGAGCTCAACCTCCATCAACTCCGCATCACCATCACCTAAAGAGGAAGACAATATGATTAATCACTGGACCATTTGGTAACCCTATGTCCTACCCTAATGGACGACTCCACTCACCACCTCGAACCAAAGTGGGTAATATAGGGAGAAGAGTTTATAGAGGAGCCTTCCCTACACTTGCCTTTCTTCACCCCGCCGATGAAGGTTCTTCTCTAGAGCACCCAAGGAATCTTTAGTTCTCATTTTCTTGAAAACTTTAGCTACCTCGTGAAGCGGCACCACCCACAATTAGTTATTCTCACATAAACAAGAATAACTAGGCAAGAAGGGGAAGCCTTTGGAAAACAGATGGAATACACGGTCATTTGCATGTTGGAGCCCTCAGGCCAAACAGGAGGTGTGTGGCTTATGTGAAATGACTTCGAAATTGAATGCAACATTCTCTAGACTCACCTAGAAAGGATCTAAGCATTTGTACGTGTTCCTCCAGGACCTCGAAGAGAATAAATCAAAGAAAGCACCATTTTGTAATCGCGTCTCCATGAAAATATAAAATATGCAAGTTTTCAAAAATAAATCGCCACAATAAAATATGCATACAAACATTCGTGAATGCAGGAGATCTAGGGGGCCTTAATGTGGGTATCTAGTCAACCTTGCCTCTAGGCAAGTAGGCTAATCTCCTCGCCTCTAGGCAAGTAGGCCGTAGGTCAATCTCCATGCAGGCCGTTGGGCCAATCTCCTCGCCTCTAATCAAACAGGTTGTTGGGCCAATCTCCAAGCCTCCGAGCATGTAAGCCGTTGGGCCAACATCCTCGCCTCCGGGCATGAAGGCCGTTGGGCCAATCTCCTCACCTCCGGGCAAGTTGGCCGGCCCATGGCCCACGTCATCTCCAATATCAACTTGGTCCTAGGCTGGGAGTAGGGCCTAGGCACCTCCTCACTCGAGAACAAGGAAGGCACGTGATTTGAAGGCTAAATCTCTAGGGTTTGCGAATGGAGTGGCCTCCAAGCAACTTCACCAAATTGGTCATAGAGAAAGAAGCGTCTGATCAAGACATAGAGCTTCTTCAGGCTTCGGAGCTGGCATCTAACCGACAAACCTACAAATGGTATGATACGCCGTATGATACCCACCTGAGCATATCATACAGACCACCAGAGCCAGAAGATCATATCCGTAGAACCAATGGCAGATGGGACACCCGTCGTCCTTAGTGATCTTGAAGATGCGGGTGTCCCCTCCACATCACCTATAAATGGGTACGCTTCAGTCCTCCAGAACACATCTCCAATCATACCATCTTCAACCTTGCTACCTCTCTACAAGATACAACCTCTCCATACCTCCAATTGCTCTCCACTACCACCCTATGTCTCTCTAAGGATGCCCTAAATTCTCACATCCTCCACCTCCGGCGTCCTCGAGCCACCGTGGTGCACTCCATCTTCCCAAACTTCACTATTCCGGTCCATGTCAGAACCCTACGCCTACAACGTGCGTATGAGATTTTTAGTGAGATGGGAAAATAAAATTGTCCTTATTTTCTTCACCTTTATCCTATTAGAATTCCATAATCAGATTAGACCGACCTTTATTTTGTAATAAAATGTTTGAACAAGACCAATTCGTTCTTTAATGCATCCACAATTATTACACATTCACTATTCAGCACGGGATACTTTTCACATATATTATTCAAAGCACCTTGAACAACCCTCCAATAATTCTAAAAACCGAGTCCATTCATTGTCAAAATTCTACCCTTTTGAGATACCTTTTTAAACCCTAAAAGGCCATATATTACCACCTTCCATCTGCTAAAACAATTTAAATTATCCTTTAGAATCTACTTTCCCACTGCGGCGTATTAATTTTGGCTTGCCATGTAAGGACCCGGTTTTAGGTCATGGAGTTATTAAGAAAATGGTAAAAGTTGTGTTATCAAATTCAGGATTACGTTGAGGTTAAAAACCTAATAGAACTCAACCTAAAATCAAAATTTCGGGCCCAAACTCTGAATAAGGATAAGGTGACCCATTCTCAAAGAACCCTTAAATCCAACAATCAATGAGTGTTGCCCTACAATGCTAGACCCAAATTTTAGGTCCAAAGAACAAGAGGATTACATATAAATTCAAAATTTAAGAGGAAAATATACTCAAAGACCTAACACCCCATAACTTCCAATAATTACACCTTTAACCTCAAACTTCTCAATAATTGCACTTATGGCCTAAAATACCAAAATTCATAATAAGTTGCAAATCTCATATGAAAACACTTTAAATTCTCATATAAATTACTCTTAAGAGTTCTTGAAGATTTTAGTTTTGATAATTATACACAAGTCCCTCAAATCTTTATAATTGCACAAAAGTCCCTAAGAAGTTCATGTTACGGCGAGACTAAAGACCTAGGGAACCGAAACCTAAGATTAAATCCTTGAAAGAGAAAACCCTAATATGGAAAAGAAATCCTTTAATCCTGGGAATTATTGAATTAACCTAATTAGTAAATTCAAAAAACCTAAAATCACATAAAATAACAAAATCACTAATTGATCCAAAAGAATGAAGAGATTCCATTAAAGGCCCAAAATTGACACACGTGCAACCTTAGCCCAACTTTTTAATTAAAATAACAAATGACAAACAAAATAATATATAAAAAACAAAAAGAAAAATAACCCCCTTGACCGAATTGCCTAGGGGTGTGCCAGGTGTCCAATTTTCTTTTTATGTAATAATAAAATACATGATTCCTTATATATATACATATTAAAAGAATCCAAAATGCTATCATTACATATATATACACACTACAATATAATAACGTAAGTCTTGCAAGAATAAAAATATTTTAATATTAACCTAGTATACCAACTCTCAATTAAAGATCAAATTGATACATCTTTACAAAAAGACTTAATTTAACCTGTCTCAACACCTGAATAATTAAATGATGCTATGATTCTTATAAATTATAGTTGAACAATAAAGTAGAGATTTAGAGTTAAGGGAGGAAAAAAAGAAGTGAGAAAAATAGAGAATATATTATTAAAAGAATAATAAAGCTTAATTGCACCTTTACAAAAGGTTTTAAATATTGGCTGTTATGTATTATATCGACCGATATGTATCGGGATTTTGGGCCTTCGATACCAATTATTACCAATGTATCAGCCGATACTATCCGATATCTACCGATACATGACCGTATCACCGAAACGGATACGTATTCCAATACAGTAATTTAGAACTCTGCCTTTACACCACACCAGTATTTATGTAAGAGATATCAAACTAATTACATAACGACCCTAACATACATAAGTAACTATCATAAGTAACTATCTAGCACTCCTCAAGTTAGAGCATAGAGGTCGAATATGCCCAACTTGAAAAGAAGTCGCTAAAAACCAAAAGCAGCTAACGGTTTGGTAAGAATATCACCCAATTGATTTTCTGGGCGAACATGTGGAATGACAATTTGCGTCGTCATCATTAAGTCCCGAATAAAGTGGTAGTCAACCTCAATATGCTTAGTGCACTCATGGAACACATGATTATTAGCAATAAAAATGGCTGCTTGATTATCACAAAACAACTCCAAAGGACGAGAAGACATGATGCCGAAGTCATGAAGAAGAGAACGAACCCACAATATTTCAAATGCAGTATGGGTCATAACACGATACTCTGCTTCAGCACTAGAACGAGCAACAGCATTCTATTTCTTACTACGTCAAGTGGCAAGATTACCGTCAACAAAGGTACAATAGCCACAGGTGGACCGCCTATCAAAGCAACTACCAACCCAATGAGCATCACTAAAGCCAATCACAGATAAATGATCAGATGGATGATACAACAATCTACGTCCTAGGGCACGTTTCAAGTAGCGAAGAATACGACAAACAGCATCAAAGTATACCTGACGAGGAGCATGCATAAACTGGTTAACAACACTAACAGCATATGTGATTTCAGGACAGGTGACCGTGAGGTAAATTAATTTTCCAACAAGCCGCCGATAACGACCTAAGTCTAGAAATGGTTTTCCATGTTCAGCATCGAACTTGATAGTAGAATCCATAGGTGTAACAACAAGACGAGTACCAAGCAACCCAATCTCAAAAAGAAGATCAAGAGTACATTGGGATGAAGAGATCCCTCGAGAGTAACGAGGAACCTCAATCCCCAGAAAGTACGGAGCATGCCAAAGACCTTAGTGTGAAAATGATGGGCCAAATGTCGGTTTAAAGCAGCAATACCAGTAGAATCATCACCGAAAATAATGATATCAACATAAATGATCAGCACAATAGTACCAACAAAAGAGTGATGAACAATAACGGAATGATCAGATGTGAAACACCAAAAATCATATGCAATAACATAACTAAAGCAATCAAACCATGCACGAGGAGATTACTTTAGACCATATAGAGCCTTACGCAAGCAACAAACAAGATGCTCACTGCCAGACACAACATAGTCATGGGGCTGATTCATATAGACCTCTTCTTGAAGATCGCCATGAAAAAATGCATTTTTAATGTCAAGCTGATATAATAGCCAAGAACGACTAATAGCAACGGATAGAAGGATCCAAACAGAGTTAAGGCAAGCCACAGGAGAAAATGTTTCCAACTAATCAACGCCATAGGTCTGAGTATAACCCTTAACAACCAAACGCGCCTTGAGACGCTCAACGGAATCATCCAGAAGGTACTTTACTGTATAGACCTAACGATATCCCACCGCTTACTTCTCAAGTGGAAGAATGGTAAGCTCCCAAGATTGATTCTTATAAAGGGCGTGCATTTTCTCATCCATAGCAAGTTTCCAGCCAGACATGGGCATAACATGCTTGTAAGAAATAGGAATAGAAAGGGACGACAAAGTAAAAGTGAAAGAATGAAGACAATATAACAAACGATCATAAGACACAAAGTGAGCAATAGGATGTTGGGAGCATGTACGTTTACCTCGGCACAAAGCAATCGGTAAGTCATCAGAACTAGGAGCAAAGGAGATAGGAACCTCGGCCGGAGAAGATGAAGAATTCGGGCCATATGAGACGACGGGCCTATCTTGAGATCATTAATAAACCTGTAAAGGTGGGTTTGAGGGAGAAGATGGTTCCATAGGGAGAGGTAAAGGAAGAGTAGGAGAAGAGAGAGATTCTCCCTCACGACAACAAATGAGATCAGAAGAAAGTTGTGTACCAAAGGAGGTGAAGAAATGAGTGAATTCAAAAGAAAGTCACATCAGCACTCACAAAGAATCATCGAGACTCTGCATGATAACACCAATATCCTTTTTGAATACAAGAGTATCCAAGAAAGACACTTACGTGCTCAAGTGGATAACTTATCATTACTTGGATCAAGAACATGCACAAAAGCAATACAACCAAAAACAAGAGTGAGAAAGGCGGAGTGTTAGAATATAACAAGGAAAAAGGAGACTAGCGATCGAGAACAAGGGAAGGCATGTGATTAATCATATAACAGGCAGTAAGGACAACATCACTCCAAAAATGTTTTGGAACGTGTGCATGAAACAATAAAGTACGAGCAACATCTAGCAGATGATGTTGTAGCATTCAAGAACGCCATTTTGTTGTGACGTGTGAGCACAAGTTGTCTGATGAATAATACCATGATCCACACAAAAGAAAGCAACAGTAGACTGCATATACTCTAACATATTATCAGATCGAATAACTTTGATGCGCTTTCCAAATTAAGTAAAAATTTCATTATAGAATGTAGAGAGAGCATGAGGTAATTCAAACTGGTGTTTCAACAAAAAGAGCCAAGTCATATGAGAGTAGTCATCAACAAAGGTAACAAAATATGAATATCCACTAGTGCTTGGCATGCGAGGAGGACTGTAGATGTCTGTATGGATAACATCAAAGGACTCGAACTGACGATGATGGCTACGACTGGGAAAGGAACTACGGTGATGCTTGCCTAATTGACATGCTTCACACTCGAAACTGGACAGAGGAGGCAAGTTGGTGATGGCCAACTTAAGCTTAACTACTGAAAGATGACTTAAGCGAAAGTGCCATTGAAGAGGTGAAACTGTAGAGCTTAAGGCGGATGAAGTATAAGAAGGATAATCAGAATCAATGTCAAGATAATAGAGGTCAATCTTTTCATGCCCCAAAACAATCATCGGTCTTGAGGTCCTGAAAGACACAAGAAGTAGGAGAAAAAGTTACGGAGCAATGTAGAGATTTAGTGAATTGACTAACGGATAGCAAGTTAAAAGGAAAATCAGGAATATAAAGACTAAAAGGTAAGGCCAAAGAAGGAGAGGGATGAAGGACACCTTGCTCGTGAACCGATCGAGAGGAGCCATCAGCTAAGACTATATGATGCTTAATAGGAGTCCAATAAGAGAAAATAAATGGATTACCAAACATATGAGAACTAGCTCCTGAATCAATGATCCAAGATAGAGAGGTAAGAGCCGCACATGTAATATCACCTGAATTAGCTAATGTAGTAGTAGAAGAGGGCAGCAGAACCTCACACAAGGTCCAAATAAGCCCACTAAGCTGAATAAAGAGAGCATCAGAAGAAGTCTTTACTTCAGCCATAGTAAAGCAAGAAGAGGAGATGAGGCCAATCCAAAGAAGAGCAAACTAATAGTCACCGTCACGTGGACAAATTGGCGCAAAATCAAATTAATCCAATTGAAATCCCAAATGAGCCAAATCCCAACAGAGACCAAATTAAACCAATCATAGACCAAATAAACACCTGATGATTCGAAATAACAAAGCTTGCCGAAATCCAATAAAAAGTAATCAAACCAGAAGCTGGCTACTCAACAAAAATCAACCAGACAATCTACACAATAAATCAAATGCAAAGATCTTCACACCAAATCACACAATAGCAAGAACAACCAAATCGAACAACAAATCCAAGTGAAACACCAAATCCCAGGTCTCCGAAGTCGAAATCCCCAAGCAAAATCCCCAAATTGAACTGAAATCGAACCAAAATCGAACAAAATCCAACTGAAATCCCCAAATTGGACTGAAATTCCCAAATCAGATTCCCAAATTGAACTAGAAATCCCCAAATCGAACGGAAATCGAACTGGAAACCTGAAGCGACCACCGAAATCTGAAATTTGACTCAAAGCCAAGTCGAAATACAGTCGGCAACCAAAAAAAGGCACCAAAAACCTAGGCGCCGAACCTGTGCGAACTTGAGTCCTCTCCAAAATTGTTCAAATCAACAAATCGATGCCCTAGTGAGCCAGCAGGGATGATTGCGGTACCCATGAAAGAGATCATAACAAGAAAACAACAGATTGAAGGCTCAAAATCGCGATTTACGAAAAATTATAAAAAAAAAAAGAAAAAAAATTTGAAAGAAATATCAAACGATCGAGATCAAGAAAGGAAAAATCATGGAAGCATAGATCGGGACTAGGTAATCATCTGGGAAGTTTTTTTTTTTTTACAATCATAAATTTAGACAGAAAAAAGGAAAAAAAAAAAGAAAAAAAGGAAAAAGAAAGAAGGTTAGATCAAGATCTGATATCAAGTTGAATAGTAAAGTAAAGATTTTGGGTTAAGGTAGGAGAGAAGGAAGAGAGAAAGACAGAAAGAATATTATTAGAAGAATAATTAGACTTAACTTTACCTCTATACCACATCAATATTTATATAAGAGACACCAAACCAATTACAAAACGACCCTAACTATCATAAGTAACTATTTAACAAATATAAAAAGTGTATTAATCATAAAATTATTAGTTTAACCCTAATCCATAGAAAAAGTGATGAAAATATACATTAAGTCAACTTTTGGACATTTTTCTTTAACAATGTAGTATAATTATATCATCTCGGACCAATTAAAATACAACAAAGTAGCAAAACCACCCAAGGGGCCCTAGTTTTGCCTCGGCCGGCCACAACACCACCCCCATGCACACACCCAAGCTTTGAGTTGTCCCATCACTCCCATTTGCATGCAAATTAATTGGACCAACAACTTACACAACATGACACTATAATCATGCATCCTCCACTACCATGATCTCTATATAAACACCATCACCACCACCTTGGCCGGCTACCCCCTAGTGTTCTTGAGCCAAAAATATTCTAAGTATAGCATAGAGTGAGAGCAAGAAGAGAAGAAGGAAGAAGAAAAGAAGAAGAAAGGGGAGGAAAGCATTAAAGCTAAGTCCTTTGTCTTCCTATCTAGAGATCCAACAAACACAAGTAAACTCTTTAAAATCCTCTAACCTTACTCCAACAAAGATCTATCTTCACCATTCTCAAAGATAAAATCAAGAACTCAAATCAAATCAAACCAAGAAAGGACTTAGAACATGGTTTTGGGGGCTGTTTTGGGTCGTCCTTGATGTTGTGATTTATATATGTTGTTTTGGCTTGAGATCCATGATATTCTCTACATGCATTCTTGTTGGAGTTCTTGTTTTTAAGTGTTAAACTTGTTGCATGTCAAGAATAAACTCAAATTTAGGCCATGCATGAAGAGATGAAGCTAGGTTCTTGGGTTTTGTTCTCGTTCTAAATTTGTTGCATGACTCTGAAAAATCATAACTATATCTAGAAAAATCTCCAAGGGTCAAGCTTTATATCCAGAGTTAGATCATTATGTTATCTTTCATACAAAATTTGTTTGGAGTGATTTGACCAAGTAAATCTTGAGTTATGAATTTTCTCCCAAAACATGACGTTTTCTTGACCAACGTCTATTGCAGAGGCCAAAACCCCATTTTAGAGGTTTGTAATCGAGATGGTTTCTTCACAAAAGTTGTAGCTAACATGTTTTTCTATCTACCCACTAAAAACGAGACACTTTTATTACTGGTACATATGTCAAATCAATTTTTAAAGTTACTGAGATGAACCTGTCTTGCGAAACGAATTTTGTCACATTTTTTAGAAGGCCATGTCACCTATTTTGAATGATTATATGTATTCTTCATGAAAAATGTTGGGGACATTTTAATCTAGATGCTGTCCAAAAATCATAAACTTCTAGATTCCATTTGATCCCAAATAAATTTTATGCTCTCTGTTTTGAGTCTAAAAAATCACAATTTCGGAGTTCTTAAATGCTGTTTAGACGTTTTCTTGAGAGGACAAAATCTTGAAAATTTTCTCAAGAACTGGACCAAGCATCCTTCACAAAAGTTTTAGAGGACATCTTGATCTGTAACATATCCAAAAATTAGAAATTTTGAAGGTGGTTTAATACCCCAAATGTAATTTTCTTTATTGGCTTTATGTGCAGCATTTTTGGTTTTAAGTTTAGGGCTGCTGTAACACTATATTTTGTGATAGTTAAATCACCTAGAATTAGGGGGAATTCAAAGAAGTGTTCATCATGAAAGTTGTAGGGACTTTTTTATCTAGTTTTTGTCCAAAAATCAGAATTAAATTTTAAGTATAGATGCCCTAAATGTGTGCTGCAAACACTGTCTAAAATGCTGAAAATTTGAGGAAAATGTTGAACATAACTTGCATAAGATTAATTGATTTCTTAAGTAATTTGAGGCTTGAATGTACGTTTAATGTGATTTTGTGTTAAAAATCATATGAACAATGTCATGATATGTAAGCATGATTATTATAATGAATATCAACCTTTAGATCATGATGGAAAGCATGCAGTATATAGTTGTATTCTATGATTTAAAATAGTTGTACTTTATGCTTGAGGGTACTTATGCCATATTAATTGAAGAAGTTATACCATGTGCATAATGATAGTAGTACCTTGTGCATAACAATGGATGTACCTTGTGCATTACATGAGTCACACTTCATGCATCAAGTGAGTTGTACCTCGTGCATGGTCGTGATGTACCTTGTCATGGTCGATGGGAGTGTGTCACTTTGGAGTCGGTCACACTTTGCTTCTTAGTCAAGGGCGTTGTACTTTATGCAGTATATAGTTGTACTTTATGCTTGAGGGTACTTATGCCATAATCAATCTCATGCCACAAATTAGTCAACCCTACAGAATACTCAGCAAGGGACCGATCTTTGTGATCTAATCCACGGATCTTCTTCTAGAACTCCCACAATTGAGCATCATTCGATGTCTAAGAGTAAGTTCGAGCCGCCGCTGACCAAATCTTGTGTGCAGTATCCAAAAGTAGAAAACTACGTCTAATGGAAGGTTGCATAGAACAGAGCAACCATGACATGACAGAAGCATTGTCTGCAATCCACCGTGTGCGAGAAAGGCCCACGACAGTCGATTGTGTAGCTTCACCAGTGATATACCTGGATACGCCGCGTGCAATAATGGCTAAACTACAAACACGGGACCAAATGAAATTGCCATCCAACATAATAAGGCTAATTTGAATAAATGGACTATCACTATGGGGCCCTGAGCGACTCGACCCAATTTCCTCATTGCCACTAGAAGGCTTGCCAAGATTTGTATGGCCATAGAGAACAAATACTAGTAGTAACAAACCAAAGGAATCGATATAGAATAGCCACCACTGCAAAGGGCTCAAATTACAATGATAAAGTGCAAGAACTAGAAACAAAAGTGTACCAAGAATGCTCACATAGCCCACATCAATTCACCCAATGTTAAAACGAGGAAATCACAAACACACTCCTCTATAATCTTCTGAAAAGCAACAGCGTTAGTAGTAAAAACAGCCTGGAAATCCTAATAATAATCAATCTCATGCCACAAATTAGTCAACCCTGTAGAATACTCAGCAAAGGACCAGTCTTTGTGATCCAATTCACAGATCTTCTTCTAAAACTCCCACAACTGAGCATCATTCGATATCTGAGAGTAAGTTCGAGCCGCCGCTGACCAAAACTTGTGTGCAGTATCCAAAAGTAGAAAACTACGTCTAATGGAAGGTTACATAGAACAAAGCAACCATGACATGACAGGAGCATTGTTTGCAATCCACCGTGTGCGAGAAGGGCCCATGGCAGTCGGTTGTGTAGCTTCACCAGTGATATACCTAAATACGCCACGTGCAACAATGGCTAAACTACAAACACGAAACCAAATGAAATTGCCATCCAACATAATAAGGCTACTTTGAAGAGATGGACTATCACTATGGGGCCCTGAGCGACTCGACCCAATCTTCACATTGCCACTAGAAGGCTTGCCAAGATCTGTATGGCCATAGAGAACCAATACTAGTAGTAAAAAACCAAAGGAATTGATATAAAATAGCCACCGCTGCAAAGGGCTCAAATTACAATGATAAAGTGCAAGAACAAGAAACAGAAGTGTACCAAGAATGTTCACATAGCCCACATCAATTCACACTATGCCAAAGGAGCCAAAAAAACGATTCCATTGAACCAAAAACTAATGCCAAACCAGCGGCCACCAGTAAAACACCCCCAAAAAAAAAAGGAAAACAAGGACTCGTTGAAACCTTAGCCACGAATATAGCAAAATCAACCAAATATCCAAAACCAGGCTCTATCAAGTCTTCCTTTACCCTAGTCGGCACCCAATGGATGGAATCCAGCCATCAAATCAAGCCAAGATAGCCATAATCAAGATCTGAAGACCATAGCCAAGAACTTCGAAAATAGGAAAAAAACAAGGAAAAAATACATTAAACAACTCTGGAAAAAATGAGAAAAATCATCTCTCTCATCTACTAACCTAGTCAATCCTAGGATAATTGTTCTATTTTTACCTAGTCGATCCTAGGATACTTGTTCTATTCTTTTTCTAAGAATGACAAAAAAGAAATCAAAAGAGAGAAAGGAAGAAAAGCCTTTAACGGGATCATGCTCCAATACTATGTTAGAATAATTAGCAATTACCTGTGCCTAAAGGCACTTTGAACATAATTTAATTATAAAAACAACTTTCAATAATAAAAAATTTTGATATTAAGGGTAATAATGTGGTAGAGAATTTTTAATAATCTTACCATGAACTACTAATATCAATAAAAAATTGTACAAAATTAATTATATCTTTTGAACTACGTGTATGCATATATATTAAAAATATATTTTTGATGAAAGATAAAAAAAATTGTTGAATTTAAATTGAACTAAGGAAAAAATTAAAATTTAAATGAAGAGAGATGGGGGGAGAGAGAAATGGAGGACAAATGCCACAGTCATTTATACTAGCGTCGACTCGTGCGATGTACAGGATAAATTAAACTTAGATAAATTATATTAATAATGTTATATAAGATTTTTATAGGAATGATTAGAATATATTGAGAAAAAATCCTTTATTATTAATATTTTAATAGTAATGAGGAATGTTAAAATTATTATAGTAATCTAAATATTATGAAATAATAAATAAGATAAGATGAATTTTAAAATTTTAAAGATTTGAATTTCTATAGATTTTAAATATGGATAATCTAAGCTAATATCAAAATATGAGATTTTGAAGAAAAAAAAATTTTTGACCAATCCAATTGTGACTCATAATTGTTGAATATTAAAAAAATAGAAACTTTGAAAAATTTCGAATGAAATATTAGGAGTTAAAGAACTGATAATGTTTAGTTTTATATAATAGTTTAGATTTATAAAATCCAAAATACTTTGACTGTATAGTAATTAAGTCCATTAATATAATACTATATAAGATAAATTTTAATTTTTCTTAGAGAAGTTATATCCGGTGAATTGGATAAATTAAATTAGGATATATTTTAAATTTTATTTAGGATAATTAAAATAAACTTAAAAGTTTATCAAGAGAAGATTATACAGGTTAAGTTTTTTTTTCAAAATGAGTTATCTCATTTTGAAAAAAAAAAAAAAAACTTTACCATGATAAGATTGTACATGATAAGTTTAATGATTTTTCAAAAAGAGTATATCAAACTATGATGAAATCAAGATAAATTTAAATGGATGGTAATTCGAATAAATGGTAATTTGGATCAATAAAATCATGACATAATTAATCAATATAAAAATTACAAATTTTAAAAAGGTTGTAATGAAACTTTCAGGCGATAAAATTGTACCGTGAAAAACTAAATTGGGATAAAATTTAAATTTCATTAAAATGATTAAAAATATATTTTTAATTTCACTAAAATAATTAAAAAATAAATTTAAGAATTTATTGAGATAAGATTATGCAAGATACTTTTTTTCTTTTCAAAAATAAGTTATATTACAATATATTTTAGAAAACAAAAGTCTAGTACTTCAATGTTTTAAAACAGTTATATCAAGATAAATAAGATAAGATTAAATTTTGATAAGGTTAGAAATCCACTATAATATATATATATATATATATATATATATATATATGTGTGTGTGTGTGTGTGTGTGTGTATCAGAATTATTTTAAAAAAAGAATTTGGAATGATGGTGTTTTATAGTTTAAAAAAATGATGATTTAATCTAGGGTTCCATTTTGGGTTCTTATCTAGAGATAAGGACCAAAGTCTAAAAAATATTCCATTAAGTCCCATTATCATACCGTGTACCAAAAATGCCCCTCAAATTATAAAAATTGAATACATTTATAACTGGTACACATTTAAGGACGTTTTTATTCCTTATAATGATTTAGATATAGATACTTTTATATTCCTTTACAATTCATATGACATGATATCTTATGCACAGTTATGAATTTGTTTGTATTTTCAATTTATGGTAATCGTAATCATAAATAAATAGTTTGATATTGTGAACCACACTCAACCAAAATCATATGCATTACACAAATTAGCATATTAACATATTCTCATATTAGCATATTACATTATTCCCATATTATCATATTACATACCTCTTACTATCTCGTATGCAAATGCAGTATTTTCATTTACTGTAAATAAATTCTCATTTGGAATAACAACGTTATCATTTTTCAACAACTAACTTTATTATTCAAAATGAGAATTTATTTACAGGAAATGAGAATACTGCATTTGCATACGAGATAGTGAGAGGTATGTAATATGCTAATATGAGAATATGTTGATATGCTAATATGTTAATATGCTTTTCGTGTAATGCATATGGTTTCGGTTGAGCCTGGTTAACTCAAACCCTTTATTTAGGAATTTGAGTTACCATAAATTAAAAATACAAACAGATTCATGACTGTGCATAAGATATCCTGCCAAATGAATTATAAGTAAATATAAAAGTATCCATATTTAAATTATTATAAGGGAATAAAAATGTATCCTTAAATGTGCACAAACTATAAATGTATTCAATTTCCATGATAACATTTTAAGGGTATAAATATCCAATAAAGCAGTAAATATTTAAAACAGGATCTCATGAGATAACAGTTTATTACATGGGATTTATACTAAAATATGTCGCCAAAAAAGGACCTTAGAGTCATTAATCCTTAAAATAATTATGTGAAAATAAATAGAATAAGAATAAATTAGCATAAATTTTAAAAAATTATGATAAGATGATAATGATATCAAGATAAAATTGAATGAACGATAATTTAAATAAATGGTAGTTTTGACTAATGAAATCATGACATGTAATTAATCAACATAAAAATTATAAATTCTAAAAAAAATAAATTAAGACTCTGGGATTTAAAAAATAATGTTATATATAATATTATAAATAGATAAATACATCTATAATATATATATATATATATATATATATATAGTATGGAATTATATATATGTATATGTCACTATGAAAATAAACTTACCCGATCATTGTGAGAGACCAAGGGTATGAAGATGCCCGATAAAAATAGATAATTTAATCTCTTTCCAAATGGTCTTCCAAAATGTGCAGGAAAGAAAGTAATGAATCCAACGAAGAAAGATCAACTTTGCCGAAACATTATATAAAAATTATTAAAATGGAAAAAATAAAAAATGAAACAGAGAACAACAAATAAACAATTGAGAGAGAGAGAGACCCGAACGAAACATTTTCACCTGGAAAAAAGATTGTGATTTGGGAGAGAAAAATTCAAAAAAAAAAAAAAAGAAAAAGATTGACAGAGAGTTGACATTTGAAGAAGATTGGGATTTGGGAGAGAAAATTCCACTCTTCTTGATTGTGCGAGAGTGGGGGAAGGTGGGAGAGGGAGTTGTAGCGGAGGGTAGTTAGTTTTTTTCATTTTTTATTTCTTATTTATTGTTTTATTTGTGCGTGTTCGAGAAGAATGGGAGAGTTTGGAGTATACCACCTAGGAAAGAGAAACCCAACTTTAGTTAAAAAATAAGGATTGAGAGCTTAAAATTTTTTAAAAGCTTAACACATTTATATATATA
>JAULJZ010218725.1:0-17935 GCA_032270985.1 Heliamphora pulchella | reverse complement strand
TATGAGATCAACAATACCGATGAGTTGGGTACTGGCGTTATTTGTCCGATGATTGATAATCAACTGACGAAAACCACGTCCGTTTTAGGTTGAGGAGTTCTCCCTCGTGTGCTTTGCTTATAGGTTTGATTATGCTAAACCTGTACAGTGGATCTTCGGATCCGGCATATCAAAAGGTTAAGCGGTGCGGTTGCGAGGAAAAGAGGATAATTAAATCGAGTTGTCAATAACCTAATTTATTTATCGGGAATCCATATCTTTAATGTGGGGAGAACTCAATGTATTTGATAATTAGAAACTCAAGACATAATTTGAGTTAGGGCCGGGAGTTCAATCAGGATCTTTAGTAGAATAAGTTCTGGTTCATACGGGAAAAGATCTAGCTCGAGGACAGAGTTAGGGATATCCGATTTTCTTGTACGGTTAGCCCGAGTCCTATACTTCCGCGTGATCCCTCACGTAGCCCATTATACGCACGAATATTTTTCTTGTTGGTTTCGATAATTATTTAATTTAATTAAAATGCCGATTTTTCCGCCGGGAACATTTAGGGATTAAATTAAATAATGAAGTGCAATTTTGATTTTTGGCACACCTAGGGATTACTCCCTAGGTGGCCGGCCCTAATAAGGGCGTGGGGATTTGGTTTTATGGAAGATATATATTTTTTGCTTAATTTTAGGAAAGAGAATATATATATACTTAACATTATCTTTGATATATGGAGAAATATATCAAAAGGAGGCTTTATATATATAAAATCCAAAAACCCTAATCACCTCACCAAAGCCGCCGCCCCCTCTCTCTTTTTGGCAATTAATTTTGCATTCTTGGAGAGAAGTGTGCGAGAAGAAACCAATAGAGGGAGAACTCTTCGATCGGAATTGGTGCCCACACACCGTGATCGTCATAGAGCGTCCGGGACATACGTGGGAAGATTACAAAGTCGTCTTCAACGTATTCAGGATTCTTGAAACTTTTCGACAAGTTTCATAAAGGTATCATACTATTAAGATTAATATAGTTCTCATATTTCATGAGAAACGCATACGTCATTTTTACGGTCACGGCGTCGGTTTAAAATTTTTTTTGCTCCAATAGTACTGTCGCCAGGCTGCCTCAGTATTGTATATCTGATAATAGGGGCGGTAAAGAAAAGCTACAGTACTGTGCCTATCGGTAGGTGGTTTTTGCACAAGATTCACCTTCTCTATCAGCTAGATCTGCTGCAAAAGTTAGATCAATAAGAGAAAAGCCTTGCAGTATGACAAAAATTTGATGAAGAAAAGATTTGAGATTACCTGAAGAAGCAAGGGGCTGCCGGCAATAGTAGTGGTCTCACTACGATGAACAGCATCTAGGCCTAGCAGTGTCTCGGCTAAGACAAGTGGTACAAAGTCCTTGCCCATCCACATCTGACCTGCGATGTCAACCAGTGCGCAACTAACTCACCCATCAGAAGGGATGAGAAGATACTGGGCAAGAAGGCAGAAACAAAGGGCATAACAACGCCGCAACTAAAAGTTGAGGTTGCTAAGGTCACCAGTAGGACGCAACCTCTCAATGATCCAAGGAATGTCAAGGCAGTCACCCGATGTCAGAAGAAAAGCTTCCATCCTAGAAAGGCCACAGAGTTGCATGACCTTCTATCGAACCAAAAGGAAGAAACTGAGAATAACAACGGAGCTTCATGGAGTCAAGTGCAGGATAACAGCAAATTCCTCCACAGTGGGCTTCAAAGCCGAACCGAAAGACGTGGGGCTATGGATCTCATAGTTGAGCAGCAGCTTTCTAAAATGGTCTGTCAATCCTTATAGCCATTAGAGAAAATAAGGAGTTGATACCGAAAGTAACAAAGTTCAAACGTTTGATATGGGAGAACGCCTCAACCCATGCAGAAAGGGGACTAACCATTTTGGGATGATTCTTTTCTCAAGCCTAAATTCTAATTCTTTCAATAAGCTCAAGGATGGAAAAGATTAAACGCAAGCTTTTTGGCCCAAATTACAAAACCCTAACTTAGTTGTTAATTAGTTTATATATATATATATATATATATAAAGAAAAAGAGAAAATATGGCCGGTCATATAGGAGTGCCCCACCCCATTGATGAAGAAAAACTATCAATTCATTCTTCCCCTAGATCTCTAAGTACTTGGACCATGATTTTCCTCTTCACCATGACAACGTCACATAACAATTTCAAAGCTCCTTCATCAACTCTTCCATCAACTCATCATTTCCCTTAAAGCTCTAAAAACGTGGACCATGAATCCTCTCCACTGTGATGAGCTTACTTTTCCATCAACTCATCCATCTACTCATTCATCAACTCATCCTTTCCCAAAATCCCTAAAAACATGGACCATGAATCCTCCCGACCATGATGACAATACTCTTCCAACAACTCTCCTAGATCTCTACATACATAAGCCATCATCCTCTTACCACTCGTACACATGCTTAATGGGATTTAGGAAGCTTCCTCAAGTCACTTGAAGCCTATATAAAGGAGGTCATACCCACCTCTCTTCCCACACCAATCTTTAGCACACTAGAAGAAAGATAGGGAGAGAGAGAGAGAGAGAGAGAGGTAAGTGGAAAGAAAAAGGAGAAAAAGAAGAATGAAGAAAGAAAAGTTAAGGAACAATTCTAAACCTAAATCCTATTCTCAAAACTTAAGATAAAGAAGTACGAAACTCCTATAATCCTTAATCTTCTCCTTTTTTACACATCTTAGAATGTTCATATTCAAGACCATAAGTGATTAAACAATCCTTCGAAAAAAAAAGAATGAAACCTCTTTCTCGAATTTTAACAGATAAATCTTATTCTTATTCTTCATTTCTCCATGAGCATTTTAAGGTAATACTTGTATTCTTAGACTTAACTTCCATGTACATAATGTGTTTGGTGTATTAAACCCATGGTTTTAAACTAAACGAAATTTAAAGGAAAAACTATTTTTTTGGGGGGGTTCCCTGCGATGCTAGTAACATTTGTGATTTTTAGTAGAACCTAGAAATGCATTTTGGTCACCCAAACAAAGCGTTGACGACTCTGTCCCAAATTTGACAGAAAAATAGTCCACTTTTCAAAATTTTAGAAAATCTTAGAAAAATCTCCTTATTGAAAATTTTTTGTCCAGAGCAAGATTTATAAGTTAAATTTCTTATAAAATTTATTTGGACCAAATCGGTTGGGCAAAACACATTTTTACAAAATAGTGTCATTTTTTGGACCAGTTCTGTTTTAGTATTTTTTTACCTCTTAAGGAACATATTCTAGAAATTCTTTCTTGAAGAAAAAGTTTTCTGAGATCCTCATCAATCTCTCTGCCAAAACTTGTAAAGTTTAGAAGCGTATAATTACTTCTAATAGATTTCTCTTGAAAGGGAAATGAACTTGGATTTTTTGCCATTAGAAAATTAAAGCCATGGTAGTTTCAACTGGGATTCCTAAAGTTTAGATTTTTCTAGTAATAGCTTATCTATGTGGTTACTGGCTTTTCATTGTGTGTTTAAAAGATGCATATGCCTTTAGATTACTTAGTACTCATACACACTCGGTATCACAAAAAGACGCAAACTATGAACAAATATTTTGAAAAATGGGTTTTGACGTGGGTGATTTTGGTCCATATACATTATGAGCTATGCTATGTCTTTATCCATGTCACGTCATGATTCGTGTACCCAGAGAATGTGGATGGTAGCTAGATGGATGGGAACATAGTGGATATGAACATCATGGTACCTTGTGAGGAAAATTGTGTGGTGATTTTTAGAGTGGGTATTTAGGTTTATGCATGTCATGAGCCGAGGTATGTCATGAGACGTGTTGTCTTGAGTTGTGTCACATTATAAGCCAGATACCTAGATAGGGTGTCAATGGGAGCATTGTGGATGAGATCATCATGGTACCTTGTGGGAAAACTATCTGGTGATTTTTGGAGTGAGTGTTTTGGTCCGTGTAGATCATGAGCCATTTTATGTTTTGAGTCGTCTTATGTCTTGAGTCGTGTCACACCATGAGTTGTGAAGTCAGGAAAAGCATGCAGATGGGAATGTGATAGATAAGAATATAGTGTATAGGAGTGTCACGGTACCATAAAATGGAAAGAACGAAACAAAATTGGGATGGGATAGGCTATCTTGTGTGAGACCCTATAAAAAATTATTGCATCTTGACGTGAAACAATGTATGAACGATCTCCCTTATCATACTGTTAATTTTCATGTTTTTGTCCTTGTTTATGCTATGGTCTACTATGTGGCTCGAGAGTAGAAGGTTAGGGTATTGTTAGTGTTTCCTATTTGGTTTTGCAACTAACGGCATTTTATGTTATGTGAAGATGAGGTCAACGAAGAGGCTATTGCAGAGCACGAAGTGGAACCCAGAGTAGCACAATCCTAGATCTATTAAAGGTTTTGTTTTAGAGGAGTAATGTAATGATAAACTCTTTGGATGTTGGCGAAAGTCGTAGTTGAAATTGTATTTACGTTTCTAGTCCTTTATGTTCAATAATATCTATTACTTTTTTAAAAAAATACTATACTATAGTCTTTTTTGCTAAATGATGTCTTCAAAATTCGAGACGCCACAATAGATAAGGGATTAGTAATTCCAAGACTAATAGTCTCGGGGCACCATGTCCATTGGATTAATCATTCCAATTTTAGGCCATGTTTGTTTGGATTGAAAATATTTTCTAACAGAAACGGTTTCCATTGAAAAACATTTTCTATAAAATGACTTATTTTTTTGTGTTTGGCCGAGATATGAAATATTTTCAAAACAATATTTTATGTTGTTTAGTTTTCATAGAAAATTATTAATATTTGTTAACTCATAATTCTTAAAATTTAATAATTGAACAATCTCACTGCCACCATCTTATTAAGCAATACAAGATATAAAAAATAAAATTATTGGAGAAATAATTAGACAATTACTGGGGACCCTGGTTCCCCAGGACGTAGGGACCTCACATCCAGACCTTGGGACCCTGAGACTTCGGAAACTCGGACCCCTAGGACCATAAACCCTCTAACCCCTAAACCCCAGACTCCCAGGACCTTGCGACCTCGAGACCTAGGAGCCTTGGAACCACCGGGACCTTGAGACCCTTGGACCCCCGAGGACTTCATATGTAATAACCCGAACTCAGGTATACGAATAGAAAAGAAACAACATTTTAAAAAGAAACGAAATCTCGAATCTAAGTTTGGTAAGAACAATTGGCCCAACCGTTTAACCTTTTCGAGCTTGAGACCTAGGATAGAGAGGGAACCACACAAGCATATATTAAAGCCATAATATTGAGGTTAAGAACTCAAGGTTATAAGATCAAGGTGTTTAAGATAAGAGTTCAGCTCGAAATGTCTTAAAAACTCAAATTTTAACACATGGATACCCTAATTCAAGGATTTAAGTACATTTAAGTAGCAAAAAATAAAATAACATAAAAAATAACAAAAATACCCCTTAGTGTCCGACCACCTTGGGAATAGTGCCAATAAGTTGCTTCTTGCTTTCTTTTTAGCTTAAAATGATGAGAAAGGTATTAAATTAAGTATTATGATGATCCAATACTTGTGGAGCAAGTAATATAAATAATTATATGGTGTTATAGGTTAAAAAATGCAAACAAATCACTATTGAAGTTCATACACAACAAAATAAGTCAAAAAGTCAGATATTGCATAAATAGCTTAATTTGACTTAAAAGACTACATTTATTTAATCAATTGCTATATGAACTATGATAATATGTGAGAATACTATATTTATCATAAACATACTAAAATAATAGATCTTAGTAAGAAAAGACACTAAAAAGATACATCAAATTAACTTTTAATACATTTTCTTACACAATAAGGACACGAAAATCGAGAAAAATCCCTTGATTGATGGGGGATTAGATTTTTGTCACCCAAACTGACACCTAGCTATATTTAGCTTTTCCAAATTTGATTTTGTTTCCTCAAATCTTGAACTAAATTAATTAGCCCATGTGAAGGAAAGAAAAAGTACAAAAAAAATTAATTATTTTGTTCGGTAGCTCTTTCTATATAAACTAAGCCCAAACTCCTTCTTTTACCTTGATATTTCGGTGGAGAGAGAGGGATAAAGACCAGATTGTGAGTGTTCTTGAGGGACCATGGAAGTCTGAGAGAAGAAAGAAGAAGAAGTGATCCAAGAAAGGGGTCTTTGGAAACCATAGTTCCAAAAGCCAAGTCCTAATAGTTTTTTTTTACCATCTTTTGATCTCTAAAATAAGTAAGTAAAACCTCTAAACCTTATGTCTAAGATCTGTCAAAATATCCCCCAACACATCTCTTTAAACACTCTAAGAATCGACAATCGAAAT
The DNA here is from genome assembly GCA_032270985.1 of Heliamphora pulchella. Classification (NCBI taxonomy): domain Eukaryota; kingdom Viridiplantae; phylum Streptophyta; class Magnoliopsida; order Ericales; family Sarraceniaceae; genus Heliamphora; species Heliamphora pulchella. Next base: position 11,558 of record JAULJZ010218725.1, on the reverse strand, counting down.
CAAACCGAAAAGGCGTCATAGTTGAAAATTTTGGACTGTTATGATTATGGGTGATATGAGATGTTGTTGTGTGTTGTTATCTTTGAGGTTGATGGCTTCTAAGTGTGCTGGTGCCTTGATATTAGAGTTTAAAACATAAGCATGCCAAGAAATGGACCAAAAACTTGACATAACATAAGTAGAATACTTGGACCCTAAGAGACTTGATTTTTGATAACATAGATGTGTCTTCCCTGAACTTTGGAATGCCATAACTCATTGTAGAAAATTGATCTATGCATGTTATTTATGTCCAGATTTATATTTTTGTGTTTTATTTAATCCAAAGTTGGTTTCAACTCATTTGAATAAGTAGAACTCGAGATATTGTAATTTTACCAAAGTGTGTCGTTTTTCAACCAGTCTACACCACCGACCTGAAAACCTTATTTTGCAATGAGATCCAAACTTTGGTAAAAACATGAAAGTTGTAGAAAACATTTATATCTATCTACCCACCAAACAAGAGGATGAAATATTGAGTTTTGGTAGGTCAAAACCCATTTGAAAGTCCCTGTTAAGTTTCGGTTCTCAAGGGACACTTCTATCACATATTTTTATATAGCCCCAAACCCTATTTTTAGTGACCTATTCCAAAAGTGGTCTACATGAACATTGTAGCTAACATATTGAACCACTTGCTGTCTAAAAATCAGACCTTAAAGCCTCAGGATGGTACACCAAAACCGTTTCAAAACCCTCTGTCCAAATCGGCTTTGCTAAGTTTTGGCGGTTGACAGAACCTATTTTCTAAAATGGCCAAAAAGAACTTGTTCCAAACAACTACCCTTAGCTCTAAACATGAAACTTGTAGGGGACATGTTGAACTAGTGTTCATACTCAAAAATGGGCCCATTTGGACTTGAGCTGATACCCCAAATCCGAGACCAACAGAAGCATATTTTTGGTAAAATTCTGAGAAAAGTGCTGAACCGTTTTTGCTTAGGATGCTTTATTCACCCTTTTGCCTTTGGTTTTGGCTTGGGTGTTAAACATAAAAGTTGTAGGGAATATTTTAATTTAAATCGTCACTAAAAATCATAATCCAATTCCAATTCCAAGTTCCTCAAGATGCTGTGGTACCTTAAAATTTAATAATTGAAAGAGAGTAATAAATGGTTAAGTAAAATCCTTAAACTAGTGAAGGTTTGGACAAGCGCGTAGTACCTCTTAAACCTAAAAAGAAGGTAACCATGGGTGGGACACATTTATTGTTGGGTTATTGGGTGAGACCCGCATTGCACAAAAGTGTTTTGTACAAAAGTGTTTTGTGAATGCTCGCACAAAACGGGTTTTGTGATTTTATGTGGTATTGTGATTTTCTATATGGGTAACACACTTTAGTGGGATGGCACCACTTCTTCAATCCAGTGGTGCACTTGGCACGTGTTTTGTTGGGATGTGAGCAATGCGGGTCCGTCCCACTAATTTGTGACCATACATGTTGTTTGGATACTTCTGAATTAAGGTCTCTTTGGACGGCTCCTTGATACCTCCCGTTGGATGTTATTTTGGGTTCTTTTTTTCTCGAGCTTTCTTATATCTTATCTTTCCCCCCTTGTAGCCGGGGTGTGTGTTGCCTTATTGAGGAGCTGAGGTTTCTTTGGGTTAGATGAGGATCTGTCTGTACTTCTAGTTGGGTACCTATGGTGGGGCCTTGGTGGTTCTTTGAGTGGGGTTCTAGCCGATGGCTTGCTTCATCTACATCCAATGGTTGAGTTTCCTTTGGGATGGCCTAGGTTTCTCTCAGCCGGATTCTCTAAGGATGTTTTTCCCATTACTTATTGTTGACTTGTAGGGGTCTCCCACCGCTTATGTTTGGCGACCCTGTCGCAGGGTAGGCTGGTAATTTGTGTTGGCCAGTTTTGAACTGGAGTTTTCTGGGGCTGATCTGCCATTGATTCTTTTGGCTATCTAGGGGCCCATCTATCCCTGGTACATTACTCATAGACCTCTGATAGTTCCTTTCGGCTGTTCTTTGGACTTGTGGTTTGATCCTTGGGGGCTCTTTTGTCATAGCCTTTATTTGGCTATGGAGGTTTCTTTTCTTCGCGTGCTCAGTCTACGTCAGTTTTCCTGATTGGTTAGAGGACAAGCCCCTTTGATCTTCTGAGCATAGAGGTGTGGTTATTCTCTCAGCTTTATAGAGGTTCTTTGGCAAATCTTCTTAGGTGTATAGGTTATTTCTTGGCTGAGGTTTGGAGCTTTTCAAGGAGCTAAGCTTCAGCAGGATTTTGTTATATTGTGTTGGATGACCAATTCTTTGTGCTAGATTGTTGAATATATTGTTATTTTCTATCCATGCGGGTTGTGCGTGGAATATGTTTTTTGTTAGTTTCCCCCGTCGGTTCGGGGGGGGGGGGGTTGGATTTTTCTGTGTTGTACATGGTTTTCCTACTGGTTACTCATGTAATTACCTGGGGTATGTCCCTTGAAAATTTGTATTTTTTTTCTTTTTTTATCTTATAATTAATTACCCAAAAATAAATCAAGAAAACATTCTACGGTCAGAATCATTTTAGTTTAATCTGCTAAAGGGGGAGGATTCCGTGATTAACGGTCGAGTTGTGTTTTACTTGTTAAGGACGAAGGTTGTAGAACCCGGGGGTCCTACTTAGCTTGCTGGCAGAGGCTCAGTTTATATGCATCTTATACAAGGTGAGAGTGCTTAGCCATTATCTTGAACATAACTTTATGTAAATGATGCTTGAAAATACTTTAAAGCGCATGTTTTGAACTATGACCAGTTTGACGATCGCATGAACTTGTTGATTTCAAAAGTTATGATGCCTTTAATTCAAGTGTGCTATCTATGATATTTTGAACTAGCATGATGTTATTATAAAAGTATTGTCAATGTTGTGCTGTTGTTCCAAAGTGCTAAGTTACAAGGGTTTTCGGCCCTTTATATCCGCTATGAGGGAGGTTACCCAACTATGGGTGTTGTTTGTCCATATAGGGGAGGTTTCCCATTGAGCGGGGGTTTTTGTCTTTAAGGATTTTGGGCTTAGTCCCAGGTGTTAGCACATACTACTCGTGCTTGGTAGAGAGTGGCCCTCATTCCATCACGTTGTTATCCGTGCATTGCGAAGTGAGGTTACGGTACAGTTGGAACTCCCGGTCGTGAGGTTGATGACTACTTGGACATTGTTGGGGTTTGAGTCTAAATTTGAGAAAGTGGTCATGCATTTTAAATTTGTGGTAGTTTAGCCTGGAACATATTTCTGTTTGCAATACTAAAAAGGTTCTGTATAATCTGTGATATTTTTATATTCAAGCAAATTCATCAGTTTATGTATTTTCGTTGAAAATGTGATGAACTGTCTTTAGATAGAGTTTTCAGTTATTCTTAATAAAGTAACTGTCTTTTTTTGTTCATGATAATGCTAAGTGCGCTCTCTTGTAACCTCTGTGGTTGCAGATACCAGGAACGGCTAGGAGCTAGTCCACCACAGGCGTCGTCGAGTCATTTTGGTTATGGTGTTGGGAATCGTTTTAGTTTAGTTTTCTTTATTTAGTTTTTAGTCTTTGGAAGATCTTCATGTATAAGACCCTGAAGTTTTTTTGATGTTTTAGGAGTAATGTATGCCCTTGGGATGGCGAATTCCTAGTGACTCATGTTTACCTCTTTTGACATTAAGATGTTGTGGTTGCTTAAAAGTTCTTGTTTGATCTCTTAATATCTTTATCCCTTGTCTATCTTTTTGGCTGCCGGTCCGCGATAGGATCACATCCCTTTGTATAGGTTTGGTACCTTGCTCGGGAGCTGGGTGTTATATTTTGGTATCAGAGCCCTAGGTTATAGGTTCTGTAGACTTATTAAAGTGTGGTCTTTGGTGCATCGTAGGTTAAGTGTGTCATCTCACGATTTGTTGAGAAGAGTGGTTTAGGTCTGGGGTTGTCTATCTTTGCCATCGGGAATTTGACTGACTGACTTTGAGGTCCATTTGGAAAACACGTTCTGCAAACGTAGGGTCCTAATTAAAAGTCTAAGCAAGTTATTAGATTGGGGAGATAATCCGGGAGGGGTCTTGTATTGCTGTCGATTTGTGAAGTCTAAGTAGGTTATCATATTTAAGGGGCGGACGACCCTTGTCTCATTAAAACCTTTTGTAGACAGTTTGTTCTTATCTTTATGTCTATAAGTTAGACTCTTGTGTCGAGCCCTAATGTTTACCTTTCTTACAATAGAGAGAAGCATCGAAAACTCAAATAGAGCGTCTTTCAACTCGAACCAGATTAATGAAACGCAGCAAGAAGAATCTCTACAAGTAAGAACGGTCGAACTTGACCCAACCGCTAGGATGTTGGAAGCAATCGCAAGACTGACATAACAAAATGTGAGGTGGATCACAATGCAAGATGAAAAGAACAATAACTCCCTAATCAAGCAATTCAAGGACTTGGGCGCAAAGGAGTTCACGGGAACCCTTAGCCTCGCAGAAGCAGAAAACTGGTTGAAGGATGCCGTACGTATTTTGGATAGGCTAGGGGTAGAGGGAGATGGCAGGATTAACCTCATAGCTTTTATGTTCAGAGGAGAAGCGTATCATTAGTGGGAAGCCACAGAACAATTACTGAAAATGCCGATGCCAGGAACTAAACCTCCCGTACCCTAGAGGATTACTTGGGGTCATTTCATGAGGGCGTTCGATGAATAATATAAACCCATAACCTACAAATATGAGAAGAAGCAAGAATTCATTGATCTGGAACAAAGTAGGATGACTGTAGCAGAATATGAGATGAAATTTACAAAATTGTCACAATATGCCACCCAGCTTATACCCGATGAGGAGACGAGGTGCAAGAGATTTAAAAAGGGTTTAGATTTTTCGATCAGAACGAGGATGACGGCTCTCGAAATGAATAACTATGCAAGTTTAGTGAACAAGGAAAAAATAATTGAGAAAGATGTGAAAGAGGGAGAAGGGAGACGAGAAGACTTTAAGAAGCGCAAGTTCAGAAATCTAACGACGTGCAAGATAGGGGGCAAGGTCCTAGAAGTGGTGCTCTAAGGCCACCGGCTTTCAGAAGCCAGAGTCATCAGTCGATTGCAAGAAATTTGAAATCTAGAGGGGACCAAGCTAAGAAGGAAACGTCTGAACGAACGAAGGAGACAAAAACAAATGGTTTCTTCAAATGTGGAGCCCTTGACCACTTTAGGAAGGATTGTCCAAGGATCAACTAGGGTATCGTTTTCTATCATTGTGGTGAATCGGGGCTCATCACTACTGAATGCAAACATTTTAGACTACCGGCACAATCATCTATAGGAAGTAGAAGAGTGGATGGGCCAGCTAGAAGTGTTCAAGACAAGGGAAAAGGACTAATGGAGGCCTCAAGGGTCCCGGCATGAGTTTTTGCTATCACACACCAAGGTGCTCAAGCAACGCTTGACATAGTGACAGGTACACTTACCACTTTTGATAGAGATGCCTATATTCTGATAGACCCGGGATCAACACACTCATTGGTATCACACTTTTTCATAACACAGGTAGATACTATAAGGATGGAACCACTTGATTGCATGATAACCATAGCTACGCCTATAGGAGAAGAAGTCGTAATTAAAAGTATATGTAAAGATTGTGTGTTGAAGATAGAAGATAGGGAGATGTTGGTAGATTTGATGCCTTTGGTTATGTTTGATTTTGACTTGATTCTTGGGATGGACTAGTTGTCATCCTACCATGCATCGCTAGACTGTTTTAGAAAAAGAGTAATCTTTAAGATACCGGGGGAGGAGGAATTCGTTTTCCAAGGGGACAAGAGTAGAACACTTATCCGGATCGTGTTGGTGTTTTAGGCTTTGAAGATGTTGAAGAGGGGTTGCTAGGAATTTGTGGCACATGTGATGGATGTAGAGATGGAAGAAAAGAAGCTTTCAAAGGTACCAATTATTTGTGAGTTTCAAGATGTTTTCTAGATGATTTACCAGGATTACCCCCATATCGAGAAGTGGAGTTTACGGTCGATCTCTACCTGGGTACAGCGCCCATATCTATTCCTCCTTATAGAATGTCACCTGCTGAGCTGTTAGAGTTGAAAGAACAATTACAAGAGTTATTAGAAAAAGGATTCATTCGAACTAGCGTCTCACCATGGGGAGCACCTGTACTATTCATGAAAAAGAAGGATGGAATACTGAAGATGTGTATTGACTATCGACAATTGAATAGGATGACCGTTAAGAACAAGTATCCTTTGCCTAGGATAGACGACATGTTTGACCAATTGCAAGGCGCCAGAGTGTTCTCAAAGATAGACTTGAGGTCAAGATACCATTAATTGAAAGTGCGGGAGTTAGATGTACCCAAGACTACCTTTAGGACCCGTTACGGGCATTATAAATTTGTGTTGATGCCTTTCGGGTTAACAAATGGACCTACGGTGTTTATGGACCTAATGAATCGAGTCTTTAGAAGTTTTCTAGACCAATTCGTGATTGTATTCACAAATGACATTCTGATATATTCTTGGAGTGAGGAGAAACACAGGGAATATTTGAAGATTTCTTTGCAAATCCTGAGGAAACTAAAGTTATACGCAAAATTTGGTAAGTGTGAGTTTTGGTTAGATCAGGTGATGTTTTTAGGTCATGTTTTATTCGGAGAAGGAATTCAAGTGGACCCAACAAAAGTGGAAGCAGTAGTTAATTGGAAAAGGCCGACCAGCATGACGGAGATACGAAGCTTTTTGGGGCTAGCTAGTTATTACCGGCATATTATTGGGGACTTTTCCCTGGTTGCGAAACCTTTGACTCGACTGACTCAAAAAAATGTCAAGTTTGAATGGTCCGACGGATGCGAACGAAATTTTCAAGAGTTGAAGTCTAAACTGGTGTTAGCACCTGTGCTTACCCTTTCGTCAGGCAACGAGGGTTTTGTTATTTATAGTGACGCGTCACACCAAGGTTTGGGTTCCGTTTTGATGCAACACATGAAGTTTATCGCCTATGCATCCAGACAATTAAAATCTCATGAGAAGAATTACCCTACCCACGATCTAGAGTTAGCCACAATCGTCTTCGCGCTTAAGATATGGAGACATTATTTGTACGTCGTCCCTTGTGAGATCTTTATAGACCATCGAGCTTGAAGTATATTTTCACCCAAAAAGAGCTGAACTTGAGGCAAAGAAGATGGATGGAGTTAATTAAGGATCATGACTGCACGATTCACTATCATCCGAGGAAAGCTAACGTTGTGGCTAATGCCCTAAGTCAAAAATCATTGGGAAAAATAGAGCATCTACGAGGGGTACAAGCTGATACTTTTTCTGAAATGCGAACACTTAGAACCCATCTTGCCATAGGAAAGAATGGGGGGCTATTAGCAACTCTGAGCGTAAGACAAACCTTATTAGATCAAAATTGAGTAGCTCAATTGGCTGATAATCAAGTGGACAAGATAAGGGCAGAAGTAGCCACTAAAGGAAAGACAAAATTTGAAGTTCGAGATGACGTATTGTGGTTCGGTCATAAATTGTGTCCCAATAATGGGGAGGGGAGTTGAGGAGGCAGATCTTAGACGAAGCGCATAACTCAACATACACCATGCACCTAGGAAGTACTAAGTTGTATAGAGATTTAAATGAAAGATACTAGTGGAATGCGATGAAGAAAGACGTAGCAAATTTCGTGACAAGATGTTTAGTATGCCAGCAAGTTAAGGTTGAACACAGAGGCCGACAGGATTACTACAACCGTTACCTATACCCGAGTGGAAGTGGGAACATATTACCATGGATTTCGTAACTAGACTCCGTCGAACTGTTGGAGGCAATACTGCCAAGATCATTATTTTTATAAAATGATCTTCGGTAAAAATTAACTGGACGGGCAAATGTCGAAACGGGCTCTAGACAAAACTTTTGACGAAGAACGATCAAAATAAAACCCATGCAATCAAAGTTTATTTAGATGAATATCTCTTGTCGATCTAATCTTCAACTACGACTTGATTCCGAGTTGAAACTCCAGTCAGATCTTCTACTGTATTCCCTTATGCGATCCTCGAACGTAGTGTGGGCTACGATCCTCCGAGAACTCGTACCGGCAGAACCCCGATATATTTAAGTCTTTGAAAGACAAAAATAATATCTCAATAATGATATATGATGTACCAATCTCAAACTAGTTCAGCCTACCCGCGTATATATAGGGCTACAATAGGGACCTGAGAAGTAATTATAAGTTAGACTTCCAGTGGAACACAAATACCTACCAGCGATTTCTGTAAATAAAGAAATACGCATAGCGGTATCTGCAATTATGAAAAATCAGTAGCAATTTCTATAATTTTCATAAAATACTAAATTGCAGTTCACACCACTAAAGAATTGTAATTGCATTCTGACCCATAATCTCAAAACCTTCTTGCATTGAGCTCCTGTTATTAAATACTTACCATTTCTCCCCACGTTAAGATTCTCGATACCCGCCAATTAAATTTAATTACTGACAATTTAATTTAATCAGCATCTTGATATTCCTTAAGCCCTTCTGCTTAACTTATTTGACCGCTGGATAATTAAATCCACCTGTAGGGTTTGGCCCGGTCAAAACTTATAAGCATCCTTAAGGGGGTATCGTCAATCTCGATCTTTGGGACGTGAATTCCGTCAATAATTAATATTTTTCATATAAATAATACCTCTATCTAACTCACCGGGAATATTGATCCATATAAGATCGCACCCTCTACTGAATTAAAATAACGAATGTTAAATATATGCAAATCAATAATTATTTCAGGATTAAGAGGATAAACACTATTCATAATAGCCTTAGGATGTGAATTAATTTATATAATCAGTAGTCAGTACAAAACTAATTACCCCAAATGTCCCGTTCAATACACACAAAGTGTACTAGTACAGAGAGTTGGAACAATAGTCGACACTATTATCTGTTTCTCGTAACCAAGACAAGCCTACTAAAACTCTGTGCCACAGTCGTATCGATGGTATGTCCATTTCCATATAAACTGTGAACATAAAACTTATATTTTGTAAGAACCTAAAATCTGATCTTCTGTGTGCAAGCCGTACTCTACACACCAGATTAAATAATATACAGAGTATCGGACATCCTTGCATATCAAAGAAATGATACAAATACATTGGTCATAATGATTCTCATAAAATAAAAAATTAATTTTATTAAAATAAAATTAAATATTAAAAACATGATTTTTTGTATACTAATCCTAACAATCTCCCACTTATACTCAAAATCATACTGCCATACATCTGACTCTCATGCTCTCTACATGACTATCAAAAGTCTTAACCGGTAAGCTCTTTGTAAAATGATCTGCAAGATTGTCTCCTGATGCAATCTTGATCGCATCAATATCACCTTTCTGTACAATTTCTCGTATCAGGTGATACTTACGCTCAATGTGCTTGCCTTTCTTATGGACCCTTGGCTCCTTCGAGTTTGCAACTACTCCACTATTGTCACAGTAAAGTGTAATATCCCACTGGACAGAAGGTACCACCTCTAGATCCATCAGGAAGTTCCTGAGCCAAACGGCCTCCTTAGCTGCTTCAGAAGCTGCCACGTACTCGGCCTCCATAGTGGAACCAGCAATGAAGGTACCACCGGCAAATGGTTGAGATTGCCTTGTATATTTGTAGATCCATTAGATGGGATAAAACCCATCGGGTGCAAATGAATCTTCAAGAAAAAGAGAGGAGTGGACAGGAAGGTAGAAACCTTCAAAGCTAGGCTTGTTGAGAAGGGGTTGACTCAGAAAGAAGGGTTTGATTATGAGGAAACCTATTCGCTGGTGGCTATGCTTAAGTCCATTCAGATTCTCTTATCCATTGCTGCTCATCTCGATTACGAGATTTGGCAAATGGACGTCAAGACGGCATTCCTTAACGGAAGTCTTGACAAGAGCATCTATATGATGCAGCCAGATGGGTTCATATCAAAAGGCTAGGAGCACATGATGTGCAAGTTTAAGAAATCCATTTATGAGTTTAAGCAAGTGTCAAGGTCTTGGAACACTCGATTTGACCAGGCGATTAAAAGCTTTGGCATTGATCAGTGTCCTATCGAGTATTGCGTGTATTGGAAGCACGATGGGTATAAGGTGGCATTTTTAGTCATTTATATTGATGATATTCTCCTTATCAAAAACGATGTGGGGTTGCTATTTTCGGTGAAGGTGTGGTTATCGAGTCAATTTGACTTGAAGGACTTAGGAGAAGCAGGTCAAATCCTTGGGATCAAACTCATTCGAGATCGATCACATAGGATGTTGGGCTTATCCCAAGCCCGTTATATTGACTTGATTATTGCTCGATTTGGCATGGAAAATTCTAAGAAAGGATTTATTCCTTTCAGACATGGGATTACTCTATCTTGGGATCAGTGTCCTAGGACACCTCAGGAGATAGAGAGGATGAGAGGTATTCCTTATGCTTCAGTAGTAGAAAGTCTCATATATGCCATGCTCTGCATTAGACCAGATATATGTTATGTCGTAGGCATGGTAAGCAGATATCAGTCTAATCTAGGGAAGAGCATTGAACTGCGGTCAAGAATATACTCAAGTTCCCAAAAAGGACTAGGGAGTATATGTTGGTGTACTAGGATGATAGTTTTATACCTCTTAGGTATATTGACTCAGATTTTCAGGCAGATAGAGATTCTAAGAGGTCAACCTTGGGCTATGTGTTTATTTTGGGAGGTGGAGCCATCAGTTGGAGGAGGGTTAAGCAGTCTTGTATTGTTGACTCTACCATGGAGGCTGAATATGTTGCAGCTTCGGATGCAGTTAAGGAAGCAATTTGACTCAGGAACTTTCTAAAGGACTTGGATGTGGTACCCTTGGTACAATCGCCCATTGTACTTTATTGTGATAACAGTGGAGCGATTGCGAACTCGAATGAACCAAGAGTCCACAAAAAGGAAAAGCACATTGAGAGAAAGTATCATCTCATCTGAGAGATCGTACAGCGTAGAGACGTGATAGTTTTTAAGATAGTATCTGCGGATAACTTAGTGGATCCTTTTACTAAGACGTTGTCTTAGAAAGTCTTTGATAACCATGTAGAAGGGTTAGGTGTCAAGTGTGTTCCTACATGGCTTTGAGTATAAGTGGGAGATTATTGGGAATGTATACTGAAAAGTCATGCTTTTTATGAATTTTATTCTAGATCCTTGGCATATTAATAAGAAACATTTGGGATGGTTTTGCATTTATGGTTTTATATTTATATTTGTGATGTATGAATGCATAGTCCGTATATTCTGTCCAGTATTTGACTCGGTGCATGCTGCACGAAAGATCAGGTCAAAGGTTCTGATAGATTATACAAATAGGCTCTTGGCTAGATCGAACGGATCAAATTCAATTTTTGAGAATTCAATGTTCGAGCTCGATTTGTTAGTACACTTGGAGTGTATTGAGCAGGATCAATGGGATGATCGATTCTATACTGACTATATGAATTTGATCCAAATCCCGTATTATCATGTATTGCACGAACTCTTAATC
>JAULJZ010218685.1:0-17941 GCA_032270985.1 Heliamphora pulchella | reverse complement strand
ATAAGATTAGAATATGTGTATTAATGAATTTTATACCATTTGCTAGCGCTTGAAAAAAATTCACGTCCGCGACGCTCAATTCCCGTTACAGGTTGACCGATACGCCCGATATCCGTTACACGCGACGGCGGCCGTTACGCCGGCCGATACCGCAATTTAAAACCTTGTATTGAACTAATAGCTTATATTATAACTAGTAGCAGAAATTGTGAGTGCTTGAAAAATATGTTAACTTGTAGCTGAAACTAATTATTTACAAAAGAAAAATTAATTATAGCTTATAGCAAAAGGTATAGGTATTTGGAAAGTTTGATACCTTACTGCTAAAATTAGTAACAGAAAATTAAAAGCTGCCTTCAATAGCTTAGCCAAACACGCCCAAACTAGACGTCTCTTGGGTACGTACGATAAAAAAAAATATGGACATGTGTTTCACGAACTCGTATGCATGCAAATGTAAATGGTCCCCAATATGTACGCAGTATGAGTATGGGTACGTGTTTTTTGAAATAACATGCTTCATAGGCTGCAGCCTACACCACCACCCCACCAGAAGTTTCACAACCACACATGCAGAGATAGACATTCAACAATAACAAATTTCGTCTTCTCTTAGCTTTCACCATTGGAATAAACACAACAAAACCAACCTCCAACATTGCAATTTATTTTCTCTCCACCCGATTGTTGAGCCCCTTCCCCCAATCTCTACGTATATTACAAAACTCCCAAAAGGGACATGAATTATAAAAGATATCGTTGAAACATATCGCAGAACCCCAACTTGGTAAAGGAAGAGGGTTCGCAATTGAGGTTGTAGCCTGTGGGGTTTGTGATGCTAGCAATGAAGTGGTAAGAGTATTCTCTGATGTTGGTTGGTGATGGCCACAGTGGCATCCTTTGGTAGTGGCAGTATTAGAGAGAGAAACTCCTATGGATACACATAAGGGCCAGGAGAGGCACGTCCCCCTCATTTTTTTTGATAATTACACCAATACCATACATTTTATTTTATGATAAGAAAAACACAAATACCCATTAATGAAGAGTATCTATCACTTTTTAACTTCCTCCCTTAAACTATTAGCTCTTCAAAATACCTGTTCTTATGTTTTAAAACAATTGTAAATATCTTCTCTCATTTTTCTTTGCTTCTCTTTTCTCTATTATTTTTCCCTTTTCTCTCTCTATTTCTCATGCAATAGTCTCAATCCGACCACACTCACAACGATGTTCGAAGATCAATGAAGGACAGAAGATGGGAACAAATATTTTCCCTCTTTATTAAATGCTGACTATGGGAAGAGGTGGTAGTGCAAAGGGATGTGGACCTGTGGCCAACAACCAAAGAAGCACTGGTATGGAAACGAGACACAAATAATTTAAAACAAAAACACAACTCACACCATTTTAAAAAGAAAATCAGAACTCGACAAAATTGGGACACGTTAGTTGATATAAGTATTTTATATGCATCCATAAAATAAGAACTTATTTTTTTGGATTATAAAGATATTTATAATTAATCATATGGAAATAGTAAATCGTTTTCTATATGCAAGAAAAGAAGTATGAATAACAAGACTTATTAAATATATGTACTAGAAATTTGTTTATGAAACAAATTAAAAGTCTTGAGATCTTAAATTCAAGAACTTAAAAAATCTAAAGAAAAAAGGATTAATAGGTATAAAAGACATTATTTTAATTTTTTGATTGCATCATAAGTTTTTCAAAATTGTAAGATGATTCATGTGAGTTTAAGTGATGGACACATGTTTTGCTGTTGGCAAATTGGGGTAGGGAAAAGGACATAGCAATGTTGTTGTTGCTGGCTACTGCCATGAGGTGGCGATAGGAAAAAGTAAGTGGTGGCACGCACCAATGATGATTGCAATTTTAGGTTAAGTCTGTATATATAAATGTACTATACGTATCATCGATTCTAAGTTGAATTGCACGATTGGTTAAAATTGGTATTTTGAAACAATTTCTCCTTGATATCAGCAAAATCTATTAGTTGACTCAATAATTGATTATCAGAGGATGCAATTTATAATGCAATTATAATATCTTAGAAGCGAATGTAATTTCTAGAGCCTTAGGGATACTAATGTATTGTTTATAAAACAAGAGGAGGTTAGTGTAATTTCCTTGAACTTTACATGATGGTTAGCATGTGTATCATTTCGGAATCTTTAAAGTTTCTATTTCATAGATTATCAATCAAATGAAGCACCACAAAAAGGGAAATTCTATGACAAAATCGTATGATTTAGGGTAAAAATGACACTGCCATCTGTTGAGGTTTCTAACATCCATTGAGAGATCTCCCTGGTGTTTTCTTAAATGACAATGAACTCTCTTGCAGGCTTGTCAGGAAGACATCATTAACAAAAATCATCTTTCGCTATTCTGCCACTATCAATAGTCATAAAAAAATAAAAATAAAAAATAAATAAAAATAAAACAACTAATCAACACAAATTAATCCATCCACCACCACTATTTTGTGCAATCAATTTGTGACTGCGGATGAAGATTAGAGAGAGACATGAAGATGACAAAGAGAAGGGGATCTATAGAGAGGCTGTGATGGCATGGCGTACGATGACGACAACATGGCTTGCGGTGGTGGTGATGGCCTATGATTGCATATGATGGTGTTGCATGTGTTGGTGACAATGTGACCACAACATGTGGTTTGGATGTGGTAGCATGGCTTGTGGTGACAACGGTAGAGTGCGATGGTGGCGTGTGATGGACAAGGGTTTTGTTGGTGATATGTATACAATTGCACTGGGAATAGAGAAAGGAGGGAGGGTTTTGCAATTTGGAAATTAGGGAGGATTTTGCACTTGCACATCATCTGGTTTTGTAATTGGGATTTTATAAGTGGTGGTGGTTTGCAATGGAAATGGTGATAAGAGACGGTGGTGGTGGTAAGAGAGTATTTTGAGGACGATGGCAACAAGTGACAATGCTTTTCTTGGTGGTGATTGCAGCCCTTGGGGCTTGCAGTGGCAAGGGTGATGGTGGTGGTGGATCAATAGTGGCCAGTAAGGGCGCAAGAGAGAGAGAGAGAGAGAGAGAGAGATGTTGAAGATTAAAATTATTGCATTTTTATTTATCTTCATCTATTTAAAGAGTTCAGATGTAATTTTTTAGTAATATTCTTGTATTAAGAGAAGGGTATAATGAGAATATTAGAAGAATAAGGGGATGAAATGAGCATTTTCTGTTGGTGACACAACTCTCGTGAGTACGAAAGGGAGCATTTGATACCGACAACTAAAGCAAAAGAGTGGCCAATGTCATTTCAGAAATCGCAAGGGAAGGGAGGTTCCAGTATTTATCAATAACCTTGGGGGAGGTTAGTGCACTTTACCCTCTGATTTATCTTTTCATTTAGTCAGATAATCATCCAACAAGTTATTATTAGGAGTTCGTCATGAATTGAACAGAAACTCTCATTCTACATGTTACAAGTCTAATTGAAAAATAACATGTGGGACCCTCACGTGGTAATCTTGCATTATCATTTGTTGGTTAATTATAAATACAATCTTGCTGTAATTTGAGGGTGTGAAGGCATGAAATATTAGAATTTGGGGTGGTTAGTGTGATTTTGAGAAATTTTGATTAAGGGGTTGATTATCATGATCCATTGAGAAGTTGGAGTCGTGTATTTTGGTGAAAATCTTGGTGAATTATCAAGAATGACGTGTCAATCTGTGGTGGAACAAGATTAAAATGCTTAATAATCATTAAATTAATTTAATTAAGATGATTAAGAGTTAAGAAGATAATTAGACCAAATCAACTACCTCATGCTTGTTAAAAGATTAGGTTTGCTTAAACGCTTACACCTCATGCTTAAATGCAGGAGTTGATTTTTAAGTATAGACATGAGCTTGCCTCTACACATCTTCTTAGGTAGACATTTTCTAAGAAGACAGAAGAGGAATGGAAAAAGAAAAGGAAAAAAAAAAAGAGAGACGGAAGGGAAAAAAGGAAAATTCAAGAAAAATCCTAGAAAATTGGGAAAATATTTGTTCAAGGTAAAAAGCTTGATTTCTTATTTGAATCCATATTTCTTTTATTGTTCATGTTATGGTTTGCATGCTTTTAAAGGAGATTTGCGTTGGAGAGAGGGGTTATGGAATTATTATGCGTGTCTAGCACTTTAAATGGTGAAGAGTTTATTTAAATAATAGAAAATGTATTAGAGTTTGAGTTCTTCATGTCAAAGAGTTGAGGATGTTTGAGTTTATGATGATTTTAATAAATTTGATGATGTGTGGTTATGTGTTTTTGAGTCTCTAACAAGTTTGGGATTTGAATTCATGTTGGGAATTACTTTTTAATGGGAAGGGTTTGAAAGTCAATAACAAGGTTCTGTTTGCTTGAGTGAAGGGCAAGCGAGCAAAACAGTCTCCTCTCATGAGTAAAATAGTGTTCGGCTTTGTCGAGAGAGCAATATTCTCGCACAAGCAAACAGTGTTTTTGGACAGCCAGGCGAGAAAATAGTGTCTTGGCTCTGTTGAGCGAGCAAAATACTCGCTCAAGTAAGCAACGATCTCGCTTGAGCAAGTAGGTCCTGACGACACAACTTCAAACGGTCGTAACTCTTACAGTTGGACTATGTTTTTAGCTGATCACTTATTAAATCGAAGCTTGTGATGTCTAGTTTCTTATGAGATCTTATGACTAGTAAGATTTTTTTTATAAATCTTGAGTTATGACTAAAAGAGTGGACTTATGTCCTATAACTTAAGTGAATCCATGGATACTTCCTCAATATTCATCTTTAAATGCTTATTCTTGTATTCAATGATCGTATGCTACACTAAGAAGCAACCATCCTATTTGAACTCCACATAGAGACTATGAGTTTGGTAGACTCTTCGTATTGATGTGGGTGTATTATCCCATCTTAAATGAAGGTTAAGTATGATAAACATTGATGAAAAGTAATGAAACACACAATATGATGCGGCGTCATCAACCTATTATTCCCAACGTACTTTTGATCCGTTGTACGAGAGCCCTTTCACACGAGACTCTCTGATCACTGTGGCTGACTTTCGTCTTTGTTCGACCAGTCAATCTCATAGTCAAGCAGGCTTATACTATTACGCTCACGAGCAGAATCTTAGTTTGAGCCTACCTTTGCACACCTCCGTTACTCTTTAGAAGGCAGCTACCCCAAATAAACTACTCACCTCGTAATGTCCCGCCCCACCCCGAATGATCAGTGCAACGGTCAGGCATCCTTAGACGAAAGAGTGGTCTTTCAAGATTGGTCATTGAACGTCACCACCTCCCACCCATCCTATACATTCGATCGAGGTTGTCACTATGAAACTATAGTTAAGATGCATGGGATCTTACCGTCTAGCTATTGGTACTCCAAATCTTCACAAAGAATTCAATTTCACCGGGTCTGTGTCGGAGATAGTGAGGCAGTCATTACACCATTCGTGCAGGTCGTTACTTATGCGACAAGGAATTTCACTACTTTATGACAATTAGAGTTTATGCCACCATTTTGCAGGTAAGAATTGCTATTTTCAATCTATTGAAATTTATGCTACTTATTGATTCATTATGGCCAGAAGAAAGCCACAAAAGAACCAAGCTTCGAAGGAGGTTGCGCCAATATGTGCATTTCAATGACACTTTATTCAAAAAGTCTTATAGCCAGTTGTGGCTGAGATGCTTGTCTAGTGATGGAGCAAGGCAAGCCATGTACAAAGTATATTCAAGGGCGTGGTGCCCACAGTCTGGGCCAAAGATGGGAGTTAAGCTCAAGCCTCAAATAGATAGGTACTACTGGCCTACAATGGTCCATGATTCTATGAACCATGCTAAACGTTGCAAGTCACATTCACATAAACTTAATAGAAACAATGCCAAATCCCTTGCCCTTGCATCCTACCGTAGCATCATAGCCTATCTTTTTGTTGCATTAGTTGCAATCAAACTAAAGCGCACAATAGAAAGGGCTCCCTTCTTACTAACAACACAGCTACGTGTTGGCACTCAACCAATAGCACTGGCACATTATTCAACTCCTCGATTCACTTCAGTTGCAAAGGCTCTCTCCTTAGGCGCATGTCTCAAGATTCCAATTTGACCAAAGAAAGCCCCGAATTATCTATATGGGATGAGTTAAATATTCTATAAATTTATAAAGTGGGCCTTAATCCTATGGTATTCCTCTTATTTAAGGGATTGAATTACTTAAAATGGCAATGGAATGTTCTATATGAGCTATTTATATTGGTTATCGATTGAGATATCCATTTAAAGTGTTATCATGAAATATCTTTCAGTATGGTTAATTTACATTAGAGATGTTTGTGGAGGACTAAGATGAATGTTTTAGGATTTCAGGTGGATGTGATAGATTCTTATGAGAAGAATCTTTTGTCAATAACGAGTAATTTAATTATTGACTGAGATGTATATGAATGTTAAAGCTCATTTTTTATAATACATCATATGATTTTTGCCAATAACATGATATTATGTGGAGTTTGGATGAGGTACCACCACCCTCAAATAAGAACGGTAATTCTAACTCGAGTAGCCGATGTCACTAAAATGTAAAGATAATTCGATCCGAGGTGTCGTTGTCACTATTAAAATGCAAATGTTCCCTGAGTAGAAGAGTTGATTCCAGATAATTGCAGATGAGCTTTGAGCGTGTAGAGCTTATGATAGCATTGTGGCATCATTAAACATTGTATACATTGCATGCATATACACATTCATCATCATGGTTTGATCATAGTGGATGAAGTAACTTAGTTCTTGTATTGTTGGTAATATCCTATTGTTACTGATTGAGAGGCGACAAGTCATGGAGTCTTTATAGTTTTTTTTTTTTTACTTCAGTTTTATTTAATGATGTGTGAATATTGAAATGAAGTTGCCAATTGATTGTTATTTAAAGTTGATTCTTATATTACAATTTACATTTGTGGATGTGATAATTATGTCTCCTTTATTATTACTTGCTTCTATTTATTCGAGTTGTGCATTTAATGAGCAAGTTGATAGGTCTCCCCCACAGCTTTCCTTTCAAGTTTGAATACAATACATGTGTCTACTACTGAGTCCTAAAATGTTTGGTTGAATTGTCATGTACAGGACTCATATTTGTATTTGTTATATTATGAAAACAACTGTATTTGTATATAGTTTTCCTTTATGGAAATGTATAAATTCAGATGTTGGTCAATTATGAGAGGACATATGCAACTCTCTATATACGTATTTGATTTGAATAGAGATTATGATTTGTGATTTTATATTAGTTTTTAATGCCATCAATGATTGATTAGTTGTGTTTGAATCACACTTGACCTCCAGGTTGAAGTGTGATAAAACATTTTAAGAAAACAAAAAGGTGACGAGAATGTACAACAAAAACAATATCCTCTAGTCTAGTGGGGTTGTCCAAGACTGGGTCATTTCAAATAGAGAAAACACATTGGCATTAAGGCTTCTAGAAGTGGCAACTTTTAGTGAAATCATTTAACGAGCATTACTGGAGAGCGTTCCAAGTTTTCCTCTTAAAGATATTTGGAGAGCCCAATGAATTTGTCCTTTCAATGGAGAGCAACCTTAGAGACGATCTTGACCTGCAACAATTAGGTGCCTTTGGAGAAAAATTGATCTCAATTAGTGCAAAGATGGAGAGTTATTAACCACCTTTGAGTCATTTTATGATGGGTGAAGAATTACAGTGTCTATATTTATCTGTACTGGAAAATATTGGGTCATGCTAAGATGTGTTTGGAAGGTTCTTGGAATATGCCCTGCAATATGGAGGAATGAAGAGTCATGTTGTTTTGTCTCAAATGGTGGCATAGGATAAATAGAAAAGTTTTTCAAAAAAGTTGGGACGCCAATTCCAGTCTGAAGCGTCTAAAGCTGAGTAATCATTTTTCTTAGCTTTAAGAACATTATCCTTGTTCGTTGCAATCTTTCGTTGTCCTTTCAAGTGATGCGTTTTCCATTGGGGCATAGTTTTGTTTGCACCTGTATTCCACCATGATTTAAATAGGTTGCACCACTTTTGATGCATTTGTTGTCTCTTGTCTTATACGTCAAACCAGAAAGAAGAATGAAATTCAAGGGAAATCTAGCGAGTAGATTAAAGGATAATCCAAAAAGTAGTTCCTTCTACATGTGTCAATTCGGGAGATCTTCTAATGAACAAATATATACATATAATTCACATCTTATATTCATAATGGACTCACCTGCATTGTTGTAACCGAAGTCATTGCACCATAAGAGTTCGGCCTGCTTAGCACACTTGAATCTTGATAAAATTTATAAACTGATTCCGGAGATTGGTGAAGAATATGGTAATACTGCTCGACAAAGACATTACCAACAACTTGGGGATTGGGAAGAGCAGCAGCAGGAATTGCTGCCTGCATTGCCATCTGCATGAAATTACACATCAATATAATCAATGAATATACCGCACTTTTAAATTAATTACATAGAGAAGGTAGACTATTATATCTGAAGCAAATTTGAGAGAAAAAACAACAATAAAAGTAAAAATCAAGTTCCACTTATACAACAAAGATAAAGCTATCATGAATCCTCTATTTTGTCCATGTGCATGGGCAAGGTGGGGATGGGGGGCTGGGAGCTCCATCCTCAAATATCGCCCAAGACCATAAAATATAAATATCAACAATAATAATAATAATAATAATAATAATAATAATAATAATAAAACATTGAGGAAATATATAAACAGACATAAAATTGAGGAAAGAAATTGATAACTGAAACAAAAGAAAATTAATTAACGAAATCCCAGTTGCAGCAATATTAGTAGGGAGGAACCAAAAGTGAAACGCACTGTGACATTAGAAACTACTTTTTTTTTATAAGATAAATCAAATAAAATAGACATTAACGAAATGCCACCTAAAAACAAGAGAAGGAAAACCCCTTCCAAAAAGGGAGAGACAGACAAAACAGACACAAAAAGGAGGAAAACAACTGAGACCTCCACAAAGCTCACTACACAGATAAAGAGTCAAATGAAATCCAACATATCATCCACTGATAGATTTCCTTGCTCGGCCAACCAAGTATACAAATTAGCAAGAACACTTTTCAGCCTGTACAGCGGCCCCTCGAAACCATCAAAAAATTTCTTGTTCCTTCCAACCAAATCAAACCACATTAAGTACAAAAGAACCGCAAGCCACGCTCTTTGCCTACCCTCGGCACACTTTACCCACTCTCCAAACGCACCAAAACATCAAAAACCTCATTTTTAAAAACCCCATCAACACAAATAGCAAGAAAACAAAACCTCAAATCTCCCTAGTAAAATTGCAATGAATGAGGTAGGAGCTTTCTTGCACATACAGCACCAGTTAGTCAGCACGAAACCCCTCATTAAGAATTTTTCCAAACCAAACCAAGCCTTTATCCCAATCAATTGGGGTCACCTACATGAATCTTTTTACGTTATTCCACTCTGTTAAGAGCCATATCTTTAGTTAGTTATAATAGGTCCATATATTTTCTTAATACCGTCCATGTCAATTTAAGTCTACCCCTCCTTCTAGTGTTTTCATTACTGATTTCAATTCCAAAGCTTCCCTCCACATTTCTTACTTAGCGTTGACCCTACTCCTAATCTCATCCACTAAGATAATATTATCAGTAAACAACATAAACTATGGGACCTCATCCTGAATATGTTTGGTCAATTCATCCATAACTAAGGCAAAGAGAAAAGGACTCAAAGCCGATCCTCAGTGTAATCCTACTGTAATCAGGAATTTACTTGTTTCTCCTGCAGATGATATAATTGTTGCGGCGGCTTCATTATACATGTCTCTTATCGCATCAATGTAACTATTTGTCACTCCCATTCACTCCAACATCCACCATATGATATATCAAGTCACTCTATCATAGACTTTTTCTAAGTCTATAAAAACCATATGAAGATCTTACTTTTTTTCTCTATACTTCTTTATTAATCTCCTTAGTAAGTGAATTGCTTCCATAGTTGATCTATCATGCATAAAACCAAATTGATTTTATGACATTGTTGTTGTTAGCCTTAGACAATATTCAATCACTCTTTCCCATAACTTCATCGTATAACTCATCAACTTAGTACCTCTATAGTTGTTACAATTGTGAATATCTCCTTTATTTTTATATATAGATACTAGAATACTCTTTCTCCATTCTTCGGGATTTTTCTAATCATTATAATTTTATTAAATAACTTTGTTAACCAAAACACTCCCACTTCGCTTAGGCATTTTCACACCTCCACAAAGATACCATCTGGTCCTAATTTTTTTCCTGATTTCATTTTCTTCATTGCAGTTTTCATTTCAGATTTTCTTATTCTGTGATAGAACTTATATTCTTCAGTTTCATCCAAGTTATCAGATTCCTCTCCTTCAAATCTTTCTACATGTTTTTCATTTAATAATTCCTCAAAATAGGTTTTTCACATTTCCTTAATCTCCTCATCCTTCACTAACACCCTTGAATCATCGCTTTTTATACATTTAACTTGAATAAAGTCTCTTGTTTTCCTTTCTCTCCATGTAGTGAGTTTGTAGATGTTCTTTCCTCCCTCTTTATTATCTGATTTAGCATAAAAATCATCATAAGCTTTCTGTTTTGCATCTCTAATAATTCTCTTAACGTCCTTACAGCTTGTTTATAACTCCTAAAATTGTCCTGATTTCTATCATTTTGCCACCTTTTAAAATATCCATTACTTTACTATGGCTTGGACCTCGTCATTCCACCACCAAGTTTCTGTAGTTATATGGCATTTCCCTTTCGACTCTCTAAGAACTTCTTTCGATATCCTTTTAATATATTTTGCCATTATACTCAAAATACTATTTGTATATTCTTTTAAATCCCACCTTACTTCTTTACACATTTTGTCCTTAAATTTTCAATTTCTCACATTTAAAATTCCACATCTAGTTCATGTAATTCTAATATCTCTTCTTGCTTTATGTTGTCCCTTAATATGAATATCTAATACCCATAAGTCTATATTGTGATGTTAAGCTCTCTCCGAGAATAACCTTACAATCTTAACGTATTAGGCGGTCTACATTTCTAGTAAGAAAATAATCTATTTGACTTTTATGAGCCCTATTCTGAAAGGTTATTAAGTGTTATTCTCTATTTTTAAAGAAAGTGTTGGTTAATATAAGATCATGAGCTACTACAAAATCTAGGATCCTCTCTCCGGCCTCATTTTGATCACTAAAACCAAATTTTCCATGAACGTTCTCATATCCATGTCTCTTGTTTCCTGCATGCCCAATGAAATCTCCACCTATAATTATCTTCTCTCTTATTAGTATTTTTGAACCATTTTATCCATTTGATCCCAAAATTGCCCTTTAGTATGGTCATCCAACCCTACCTGAGGTGCATAGGCACTAATTACATTAACTATGATTTCTCCAATCACAAGTTTAATTAAAATTATCCTATCATCATTTTGCCTAACTGTTACTATATTATCTTGAAGGTGTTTAGCTACTATTATTTCTACACCATTTCTCTCTCTTTCCCAATATAATAGACTTTATACCCTATATTATCTATTTCTTTTGATTTTTTTCTTATCCATTTAGTCTCTTGTAAACACACTAAACAATTTTTTCTTCAAAACGTAATATCAACTAATTCCATTGTTTTACTTGTTAAAGTTCCTATATTCCAATTTGCAAATCTAAGCCTATGGTCCTGGGCTAACTTCTTTACCCGCACTCGTCAAGGAAGGGCAGGAACCCTTGCTCATTTTTCACCACCCGCGGGCGCCAGTGTAGCGCCCCTTGTCCATTTTTTGTAACGTCCAAAGGCAGGCGCCACACGTCGCTTAAGGGGGATGCCCTAGCATTGACACGCAAATTCTTTAGATTCGTGTTCATAGAGATTTGACGCGCTAACTGTTAACTACCTAATGCACAACTCTTCTTCTTTCTCCAGGCTTAGGACCGGCTGTATAACATATAATACTTTAAGCACTACACAGGCGGAGTTATTAAGAATTTTTCCATGCACTGCCAACTACTCGAATAACACCACCTTAAGGTTCAACCTATAGTACGGGAGATTAGAAAATTGAGATCCAGGTACTAAGTCGATAGCATGCTAGATATTTCTCATAGGTGGCAACTCATCTAGTAACTCATTTGATGTCATATCCTGAAACTCGTGCATCAGTTGTAGAATCTCTGGTGGTGATTCAACCTGTGAGTTAGTAGGGATGTAAATTCAAATTTCACCTTCACACACTAAGGCTACTAGGATCGTGTTCGAATGTGACAGTTGAATCACCACCAAAGGTTCAACAACTGATGCTTTTGGTTCAACACCAGGCCCTCAAACTGAGATTGCATTCCTCCTCTAAACCGATCAAAAGATCTAAATGAATGTAACAACTTGGGTTGAGAAGCAATCCTTTGTTGCTAAGGGAGCCCAAGATAACCTTGTAAGTCCCTAGCTAAAACAGTAGGCATCTTCTAAAATATGAGGAAAGTGCATATTGATGTCTTTATGATCTTCCCGTCGTAATCCACTAATAAGCCTTGTGACTCGAATCTATTGGCCCCCTTGTACCTCACACTGAAGCATTAGCAACTCAAATTGGACTATATAATCGGTCACACTCAATGAACCCTATTTTAGGTAAAGCCATTGGTTTATTAACTGTTTGCAATGGCTCATGATGAGATATCTCTCTTTCAATTTACGTCGCATTCCATCCCAACAGTTGAACTGCACCTCTCCTAAAAGGGTGATGTCCCTTTGAACCCCTTGCTAATAAATATTTGTAGAGCTGACAAACTTCATCTTAGCAAAATAGGCTTTCTTGTCATCGATCATTCCATACCAATCAAAATAATCTTCAAACGCATGAAGCATATATGTGAAAATGAAAGGATCTAGTGCAAGAGGCTACAATATGCTACTGCTATGATTTTTTCCCCCTAGATCAGTTCTGGATTAATTGGGCTAGAAAGAGGTCAGCTAGCTTGGGTTAAGGGTTTGGGTTGGGCTTTGGTATGAGGCACTTACGGCATGGGGTTAAATAAGTGCTTAGGTCAAGCTTTGGTATGAGGGACTTAACAGTATGGGGATAAATAAGTGTTTGGTGGGGCTTTGGCGTGGGGTGAAATAAGTGTTTGGGTTTAATGGTGGGTCTAGGATTGGGTAAAAAACATAGGCTAAAGCCTAGGAATGGGTTTCGATCCAGGGGTTGCAAAGATTGCAAGATAGAAACGGCAAGGAGGGAACGAAAGGAA
The DNA here is from genome assembly GCA_032270985.1 of Heliamphora pulchella. Lineage (NCBI taxonomy): Eukaryota > Viridiplantae > Streptophyta > Magnoliopsida > Ericales > Sarraceniaceae > Heliamphora > Heliamphora pulchella. The sequence continues at coordinate 4,586 of JAULJZ010218685.1, read as the reverse complement.
GACGAGGGCGGTATCGGTGGCGGTGCTTACGCTTTATGGATTGTTGGATTCCTTAGATCGTTGACATGACTGGTTGAGGTCAAAAGAGGACGTCGATGCTGTCAGTGGGAATGGTCGAGGGTGTTGCAGTGGCGTCGGTGGCTATGTGGGGGCCTTGCAGCGGTGGTCATGTAGATGGACAAAGGCCTTGCCATTTCTATCCTGCGATCTTTGCAACCCCTAGTTTATTTAGACTTGATATTGGACTTTAATTATGAAACTTTTTATTGTGGGATTTTATTATCTTTATATATTTGAGGATCTTGTGGTTAGCCAATAAATATTAGGCTTACTATTGTAATGGATAGTTTTTGACATTGAGAATAATATTGAATTCGTAATTTCTTTTCCTTTCTTTATTTATTTTAGTTCCTGTTCCCTTTAGTTGTTGGCCATTTGACATCAAGTGATATCAGAGCAAGAGATCGATCCACGACCCTCAATTTGGTAACAAGCTTCATCCATCATTGTTTGCTTTTAATGCCCGGTGCAGTCAACACCGTCGACGAGGCCTTCGCCGTCATCTTGTGACACCACGACAATCGCCGCAAAACCTTTGTCCATCTCTCTCGATAGTCGCCACAAGCCTTCGTCCATCTACACGACCACCGCTGCAAGGCCTCCGCATAGCCACTGACGCCACTGCAACACCCTCGACCATTCCCATTGACATCATTGACATCCTCTTTTGACCTCAACTAGTCGTATCAACAATCTTCGGCATCCAGCGATCCACAAAGCCTAAGCACCACCACTTCCCCCGTCGTCCTCTCGCTCCCTCCATGTCGTTTCTATCCTCACGAGGATTGTGTGTTTTTATACATATTTGGATCTTTGAACTTTTGTTTATTATAGTCCTTGAGATTGTCCTTCAAATTGTCGTTATCTTCACATGATTTTAGTCTTTAATTTTTCCTATTAATACTTCTATTACTACTAAATAAACAATTCATATATTTAGATTCATTCCAATATATTTGAAACACTTTTGACTCTAGTGTTTCTCTCCAAATCTTTTATTCAGCATCAACTTCTCTCATAGTCTTATTCTCTAAGATAATATTATCTGTGAGCAACATACACTATGAAGATCATCCAAAATATGTATGGTCAATTCATATATAACTAAAGCCAAAAGAAAAGAACTCAAAATTGACCATTAGTGTGGTCCTACTATAATTGAAAATTTAGTTGTTTCTTCTATAGGTGATCTAATTGTTAGTAATAGAACCGTCATACATGTCTTTTATCACATTAATTTATTCATCTATTATTTTATTTCTCTCTAATACCAACCATATTATATCTCTAGATACCCTATAATAAGCTTTTTCTAAATCCATAAAAAGCATATGAAAATCTCTTTTCTTCTCTCTTACTTTTCTATTAATCTCCACAGTGAGTGAATTGTTTCCATAGTTGATCTATCATACATAAATCCAAACAGATTCTCTAAAACTATTGTCGTTGCCCTTAGATGAAGCTCTATAACTTCTTTCCACAAAGCCATCTTGTATCCGATCAGATAGGAGTGTAAGTAAAGATAGTTATAAGTAATAGGAGTAGAGTAGCTTTGAATCTATTGATGTACGAATAGTTTGAAGGCATAGTGGTTGGAGTAACACTTTAAGGCACTAATTTCCTTGTAATTTAAATATCATTTTGTATCTCTTTCCTTTTCTTTTGTCTCTTATTATTTGATTTGTAAGTTTAATTCCTTGTTAAAAGTCTCCTTCATCAACACTTTGAATGTGAAATTCCTTTTCATTGGTGTAAAAGAACTTTCAAATCAGTTGCCCGATGGCCAACTTTTAATCTTGAAGAAGGTTAATTCAACCTCTTTCGGCACATCACTTTACCAAATTGACATTCAACGGGTTTATAGGCCAACCATGCAACAAAGAAATATGATGAAATTTTCAGCTTCTTATCCGTTCATGAGTTTTAACAATAACCAAACTGTCATTAAGATTTAGTACCATTAGTAGTATTCATTGTATGCAGTGGCGACTGGCCACTATAGGAGTTTTCACTAGTGGCGACATTCAGAAACTTAGTTTTTACAAATTCTACTCTACACATCAATATTCGTCACTTATTTCTCAAATAATAGGAAAATATCTAACACTACTTGTCTGTTGGCCAAGTAACCTACACCTCATTAGGAGATTAAGAGTTAAACTTTCTCAACTATCTAATTGTTGGGTAATTACATGATTATAGTTTATCGAATGCTTATGGTTGCATATTATTGGACTCCTTACAAATATAGTTTAACCCCCTCTTTGATATCCCTGTCACAATCATAATAATTTATAGCTTGCCAGTTGACAATCAACAGAAGAATTTAGTAACATATTGACTTTCTTGCACAATAATTGATTTTATTTTCAAAAAATTTGTATAATGGTAAAACAAACAATAATTAGAAAATACAATGCCAATTTGATGACCATGCCATTGGTTTTTCAATAAAAATACAAGCATACAAAATACAATCATGATAATCATAATTTATCTCCTGACATGACAATGTTGGATACAGATTGATTGAAGTTTCTTGAGAGGTTATCTTTTTGGTATCTTCAGCGGTTCAAACTCTTTTCAGTGGCATCACATAGGTGAACTTTTATCCAAAACTACGACTTATATACACACTAGAATAAATTTATTCTCATCCAATGGATAATGAATGGCGCGCCCTTGATTGTATGCAGGCTAGATTCAGAGTTTCTATAAAACAACACATACAAAAACCCACCAAAAAAAAATCAAAATATAGAAATGTTATCTAAACCCAGTTGCATTAAACCCTAGTAAGGAAAGTCATCCCACAAACCCAAATGAAGCAATGAAGGCCGAAAAAAACCCACCAAGAAAACATGTAGAACCCGTAAAGGTAACAAATGGAAACCAAACAAAGCCCAAAATCTAATAGAATCCAAAACCCCAACCATACAACTAACTGATCTCGCCCAACATCCACCAATTAACATCTTTGATCTCAAAGATCAAAACGTCGTAGAAAGATTAAGAAACCATGGAATAAAGTTTCGAATCCCCAAAAAAAACTGGCACCCAAAAAAATCCCAAAAAGTAGCCGAAACAGAGACTGATCGATCCAATACATTGTACAGAAAAAGCTATACGTAATTACATTTATATAGATGAAGCAAATTCGGCGATGCGCGAGGACATGGGAGTGAAAGATGATGACGATGATGATGATGATGAGTACCTGTTGCTGAGCGATTCTGAGTCTTCTGGAGATAAAGGGACGGATTTTAGAGAGAGAGAGAGAGAGAGAGAGAGAGAGAGAGAGAGAGAGATCTGCGAGGTGGGGAGACGACAGAGAGGAACAGTGTATGCGCACAAAGAGAAATGAACAATGACAAGCGCAGAGATACGGAAATTTTGTGTTGTTATTGGCACATTACGCTGTGTTTGGAAATGAGAAAAGAAAAAAAATAGAAAGTTTGGTTTAGCTCAAGCTTTTAAACTATTTTTTTTTTAAAAAAAATTCTTTTCTTATGGATTTTTTGTAGTATTTAGTTAAGACACCATGTAGGATAGCTTTTTTATCTGTTTTTTTTTTTTTTGTTTTTTAGTAAAAGTTTTCTATGCTAATTCAAACGATGATATTTTTTAGATTTTTTTGTTATAGAAAATTAGAAAAATAAAAAAATTTAATAAAAAAATTTTAAAAGTTCAAATAAGACGAAAAAAGCCACTTTAGAGTTTTTATATGACTTTTTTCGTTTTTAGTGAATTTATTTTATTTTTTTTTATTTTTTTTTATTTTTTATCTTCATAAATTAACAAATTAGTCAAATCATATTTTAATTGAATGCCCTAAAATTATCCGAACTAATTATTGAATTATTAATATAACTATATATTTATTTTTAAATTACTATAAATAGATAATTAAGTATCTTTACGCACGAGTCATAACTAGTCTTAGACTCTGTTTGGTTTAGCTTTTTGTGACTTTTTTTCTTCTGTTACGGTTTTTTGTTTTGATTTTTTGGGCTAATCTTTTTACTTTCTTGATTCATCATGATAAAAAAAATTTAAAAGTATTACCGTTTTAAAAAAAAAGAATTTCAGCCAAATGTCCAAAAAAATAAGTTTTAACGCGCAAGGTCTATAAATAAAAAATTTAACGCGTAAGGTCCAATTACTTATTTTTTTTGAAAATACCATGCAAATAAATAAATTTATTTATTTTACATAAAAAATTTATCTGTCTGTTTATTTATCTATTTGTATATTAACACAGATAATGTATGCAGATAAATTTTTCTATATTCTTTATAAGTGCTTTCAATAAGACAGTTAAATTTATTTGTGTTCTTTATACGTACTTTCAATAAAAAAAGATAAATTTATCTATGTTCTATATACGTACTTTCAATAATACAAATAAATTTATCTGTATTCTTTATACGTGTTTTTAATAAAAAAAATAGATAAATTTATCTGTGTTCTTTATACATGTTTTGAAAATGTACAAATAAATTTATCTATTCTAATGTATTTTTGTT
>JAULJZ010218684.1:0-41298 GCA_032270985.1 Heliamphora pulchella | reverse complement strand
ATATATATATATATATATATATATATATGTGTGTGTGTGTGTGTGTGTGTGTGTGTGTGTGTGTGTGTATGCTTTTGTAGGAGAAAGCATTACAAGTTTTTGGGTTTTCTATTTATTTGCTTCCTCAAAGATGGTGGATACTGGACATGATGATTTATATGCAGTCTATATCATTTGTATTATTAGAACATTGTTTACAATAAAGCAAATGATTTCTTACATTGTTTTCTAGTACAAATTTGTTCCTTATTTTATCTTTTAACATGTAAATTGATAAGGTTGTCTTGTAATATAATATATATTTTTTAAAAGTAAAGACAATATTATATTTTTATATGCTAAAAGATAAGAAAAGGAATGTTTTTTTTTTTTAAAAAAAAAAAGAATGTAAGAATCATTTTTCTTAAAACAATAGTACTTAATTACGTACACAAAATTTACCCATAATTTTATGCATAATTATAAAAAAAATCATTTAGGTTCACTTGAAGTGTGACTCACATCATATATACAGCTAAATCTAAATAATTTATTTTGAATTATTAGTAAAATTATGAGTAAATTAACACCATTTCTATACCTTTTATGATTGAAATAGACAAAATTATACAATTTTGTCTCAATCCTTCAAATTGATATGCTAATTCATTGATTCGAAATTGACGGCCACGTTCATGACTTTGTAGATGCTTGATAGCAGCCAAGTCCAGTCATCATCTATAGCTATATATGCCATATCACAATAATTTTATCTAATAATTATCCAAACTCAATCTCTCTTTCCTCGGAATTGAAAAAGCACTCCCCTCGCTAATAAGATGGTGCTCTACGATCATGAGAAGGACATAACAGAATCAAGTAGATGGTTTCTTGTTTTAAACTTCCTCTCCTAGCTCAGATTTAGATATGAGGCACATAACCCTTATTAACTGTAGGGTTAGAAAAGAGTCATAATAATTTATATAGTGCTATTTTGCAGTTCCTATAAGCGAATTGTAATGCTTCTATGTATTGAAGCTGTAAAGAGAATTAATTATTCGACTACTGTTAGGCTTTGTAAATTTCGAGCTCAATTAATATGATTTTATGTATTATAAGACTATTTAAAATCTAGCTACTGGCAAGAGCTCTGTCGTTAGGCTAATTCTTGAGTAAGCAGTCGAAGATGAGAAACTTTCAATGCCTTATTGCCATAATATGCTTCTTGACGTCTGATGCACTATAGAGCTTTTAAGTGGCCGACCTGAATGGAACATTAGTTGACTAACCATATTTAATCCTTAGGGGATTGTCTGATGATCAAGGCTTAGGACGTGGAGTTTATCTTTCAGTGAGAGGTGAGAGAACTAAGAGAAAATCGTTTTACTACATAATATTAAGCATTAAAAGAATTATAGAAAACAATACCCATAGGAATTAATAAATATTTGTATAAGTTAATTTTCTGGCCTCCTCGAACCAAGTTTTTAGTTCCCCATTATACTTTTATTTCATGACACAATAAAAAGATATTTTGAATAAATAAAATTAATTTATTTTTGTTAAGAAAGTGATAAATAAAAATAACTTAATTATATTGTAATTTTTTATTTACCGAAAACACGTTACAAAATATTTCAAAAATACAAAATGATGTTCCCTCGAATATGAGCCTCTCAGCTTTTGGACGATTCCTCCTCTTGAAAGATGGGATCAGTTTACCTCATTAGGGGGGAAAAAGGCTATTATTTATTTGATATATTAACAACAAATTTATTAAGAGAATCCAACTCAATGTAAGATTCATCTCTTAACATTTCTAGCCAAGAAACTTGTGTTAATAAATAAATTGTCTAGTTTCAATAGTTTTTCATAGTAGTTGAAACGTGTTTAATACTGTTGATAATAAAATTATTATGGGTCGATTTTAAAATATAAAATATCATTAAATGTAATTATAGAAGTTCATATACTTACATATTATTTTTATGAAATCAATAGCATGGCTATATTAAAAGTTTTTCCTAATAATATATTGAGAAGTTTATTAATTTGTTATTTGTTAAAAAGTAAATGAATAGTTATTAATTAGTGTAAAAATTAATTATCCAAAAAAATAATATTCTATAAAATAAGTAAAATTAATGTGCGTGGATGATCTCATCAATCAAAATTTCTAAAATGACCACTTTTCGTTTCACTTAACTTTTAGCTCTACTGGGTGATCTTTTGTTAATGTTCTTTACTAGCGCTAGAAAAGCAAGGTAATATAAATCATATATGTAGATAAAATATCTAGTTGAAAATAATTTCATATTTATTTGATACCACTAACTAATTCTCATAATACATCAAAGTTCATATGATCCTAACTCAATTAATCTCATAAAATATATAATTTTATAAATTAAATTTGCTATTTTTGTATGAGTGCTTTGATTAATTCCGTCATTGAATAATTCACACCATTCTGGTCATAATTCTGTTGGAAAAAATAATAAATTTTAAATAAAAATTAGAACATGATTTTTAGTTAATTTTGAAACTAATTGTCTTTAAGTTAGATTAATCTTTTTTGATGATTCCAAATTCTAATTTGTTTATCTCAATGAGTAGAATAATTATGAATTTTGTGACATTCAAAATCATTAATGGGTGAATGAGAAATTGACTCCAAAAGTGTGCTATTGAAGTTAGCAAAATAATTGTAACTTAAAACTATCCCACATTGCTTGGGAAAGAAAAGGGTGAGCGTCCATCCTAGTATAAATATACTTTTTCATCCCACATTGGTTGGAAAACACTTGGGTGAGTGGTTTATATAAGCCAAGTTGAGCCTAAAGTGTGTGCCCCATGGGGGTACCTAGTTTTGTGGACAGGAGATGACCTACCCAACGGTAGGTTCGACCCAAACCCCACACGCGCGCGCCGCAGCCCCCGCCCGCCCGTCTGACCGACCGACCGGGCTCGGGTCCGTGGGCTGTGGACTGTGGGCTCGGGTCACCCCTTATCTTTTAGCGAAAATTTTATTTCATTAAAATTTTGAATTTAAAATTTAAATTATTTAAATTTTAAATCCGTTACCGTTATTATCGAACCGTTGGCGGTTCAGGACCGTTGGAGTCCAGTTTAAACCGAACCAGTGCCGTGTCGATTCGGTTTAAACCGAACTGTCATCTTCAAACGCCTATAAATAGGCTACTCCAGACCCATTTTCAGGATCCAATCTCGAAGTCCCCTTGCCGAAACTCTACATCATCTTCATTCCATTCATGAGTTTTTCAAGAAAGTTTAAATACAGTAGCGTTCGCTAGTGTGCAGATCGACGTGTTTCCTCTGCACATGGAGACTGTTTTATCCTGGAGGCAGATGCTCATTCAATTGCAAGCACCGAGGTGAGGGCGTATTCTGTCTTAAGGACTCAACGTTCAACGTTGGACTTGGTCTCAATCTGCTTTTCAACTATTCTGTAAGATTGTTCCAGTTTCATATTAACTATTCTATTTTATGAAATTTGTTTATATTTTGGTGTGTCTTTTACATAACAGTTTTCTGCTTCTATTCGGGTTTCATTTTATTGGTTTACTGGTTCTGTTATGATTTCCGTACTGCTTGCATAAAACAGTATCTTAAACAGTGTTTATTTTCATTCTATTTTTCTGTTCTTATTTTATAATATACAACAGTGTTATATTTCTAGTTCTACAGTATATTTATGTTTCTGTTTTAATTTTCTTTTTAATCAGTTTCTATTTCTGGTTTATATTTGCTGTATTTTTTCAGCCTTAATAATCAGATTAATTTTATTTTATTTATTTATTTTTTTTCTGAAATTAGTTTCAGATTACTAAAATATTTATTATTGATTAAAAATCGACAGATTGTATAGTTTAATTATATTTCCAGAAATTATTACAGCCAACATTCTTAAGACAGAATATTATTTCCCGTACTTAGTTTTTGGATTGTTTACTGTCGGTATTTAATTAAAGTAGTGCTTTAATTTACCTGTTAAGTTTAATCTTGAGTTACAGTATTTTAATTTACTGTTTTAAAGTTTCAAAAAATTGGTTTTATTTAATAATGTTATTGCAGTTTTAATTTACTGTGTATAAGCTTTATAAACTTATTGTTGAATTCTGTTTCGGTGTTAATTCGGCTTTTGCAGTTATGGCAACCGAAACCGACAACATAATTGACCCTACCCCTAGTGCTTCTGCCCTTGTGGTGGCTTCTGTTCCAATATGGGTATAAACCGAGTAAAGCCGAAAGCGTCAACGAGAGCCCAACTGGGAGCAAGGAGGACATCGTACCCCTCTAACACCTCGCTCAAGGCAGAGCCGCCAAAGCCTCGGACGTAGTGACCGTCCTGAAAAGAAGAAGATAAGCATAGGATATATAAGAACAGCCAAAATAAGTGATGTACAGAGAGCAACTAAAAGCAATGAAAACCCTAGGTTTGTTTGTGTGTGACGACCCTTCGGTTCTCCCAAACCTTAAAAGACTAGGCACCCTAAATCCTGGTGCACCAGGTAAACCTTGCACATCCTAGTAGAAGACTAAGAATCCCATGCCCAAATTTTTAGAGGCCCAACCGTCACAGCGAAAGATACCAGTCCCAACACATCTCTCCTTGTATTATCGTAGGCTCGAACTCCTTGATTACATGGCGTGAAATGGTTCGACTTCATCCACAGGCAAACTGCGGTTCTGAGTGGGCAAACATTCAAGGCTAAACCATTGTCGATGAGCGTTATCGGAACCCACTTCTCTAAACACTTGACGGTGATGTGCGAAGGTTTATTGTGATTCTTCCCTTCTAATGGCAAATCTTTCTCAAAAAAAAAATCACTTTAGGCTCTACAGCTGGCAATATCAACCTAATCAACTGTTCAAGGGTTGCATCTATTGATACATTGACTTTATTTAGAACTTTCAACATGGTTTGTCGGTGCCAATGTGAGGCTATCAGCAAACCCCAAATGCTAATGTTGGCATGTGTCTTTTTCATCTGCTTCAGTACAGCGTCGTTCTCCTCTTCTTGTTCCTTCTCTTTTCCCTTTCCACTTGTCTGTCCTTTTTCAAGTTGAGCAGGCTTGAAGTGTCACCCACTTCTGGTCAAATGTTCTACATTTTTCTCGAGATCCCACAATCCCGGCATTACATTTTCAGTCTGCCTTACCTCGTCCACACACAGAGGGCTTTCAAATGCCCATAGATCATTTAAGTCACTAGCTGTTGTTCTTCCTTTCCTTTTCTCTTCATCCTCTATGGCCCAGGTGTTGTAAACCTCTTTCCAGATGTCCTCTTCGATGTATTCTATCAACTGTTCATGGTCAGCCCAGAAGCCAGATCATTAAACCCCGTCTAATTTTATCACAACCCTTACTAGCCAGTAGGATTGCATATCGTCAACATATACCTCCTCTTCAAAAAGTTGAGGAAGGGTAATGCCATCGAGCACATGACCAAACCCATATGGTCATGTTGGGTAGTCCAACGGCCAGTCGTCTTCCTCATTACGCTCCTCTTCTTCCTACTAGTTAGCTTGGATTGTCATCTGATACCCCTCCTAAGCATCATCGTTCTATTCCTCCATCATATTCCACCCGTTTCCAGTCATAATCAATAAACAAACTGTCTAATCTTTAGTAGCTAAAACGTACGGGCGTGGCAGATGCACTGGACAGATGTAGCGGCTTAGATCTTCTAACTATCCTAGAGACATGCAGTTTATCCCAGCCAGCTTGGCATGATTCGGCAGAGGATTGATCGTGACATTTGGCTTTGGAACAACAGATGGCAGTGGGATAACTTTGTTGTCAATGAGATCTTGAATCTCGTGACGTAACCTCTTATACTTATCAGTCAAATGCCCATGACCCTTGTGGTAAGCGCAGTACTGAGAAGCATTGTACCGTAGAGGTAGGGGATCAGGTACGACTTCCTTAACAAAGTAGTCATTGAGCGTTCCTGAGTATTTAGCCTTCCATCCCCCTTTAGGTCTTTCCAAATCTTTTTTCGTCGGCTTGTACCCAAGATCAAAACGTCGCGAAGCTGGCGATACCTGAACAGGTTCCGGAATACCTTGTTGTTTGGGACCCAACCCCATTCTTGGAAAGTAAGACATTCGCCTTATCATTGTAACCGCTTGCGGGTTGATGGAGTTCTCCTTTTCCTTCAATAGCATCTGTATAGCCTGAGTTTCATTGAATTGGAACCCACTCAATAACACATTCCCTCCTCCGTGCTGAACCTCCAAGAGGGTCGAGCCCTCACCTCTTGGGGGTTGAATACTATCTTCTCCATGGATAGTCAACACTGCCCCATTCTTAATCAGTTTCAGCTTCTGGTGAAGAGTAGAGGGAACAGCTTGCACCTCAGGGCTGTGGAGCTAAGGTCGCCCAATAATAGATTGAAGGATGCCGGGACATCCAACACATGGAACTCCACCGAGGTTTCTAGAGGCCCAACCGTCACAGCGAAAGATACCAGTCCTAACACATCTCTCCTTGTATTATCATAGGCTCGAATTCCTTGATTACAAGGCGTGAAATGGTTCGGCTTCATCTCCAAGAAAATTGCGATTCTGAGTGGACAGACATTCAAGGCTAAACTATTGTCGATGAGCATTACCAAAACCCACTTCTCTAAACACTTGACGGTGATATGCAAAGACTTATTGTGGTTCTACAGCGGGCCTCTGGGCGGGCTTTGACCGAGCCTCTGCTTCTTTTTATTTTTTTTGGTATAATTTATATTTAAATTTATAATACAATGGTAGTTTAATATATTAAGTTAAATTAAAAATTATAAACTTAAAGTTTATTATATTATATAAATTTATAATTAATAATTTATTAGTTTATATATTGTAAACTAATGTATTAAACTTATAATAATAAGTTTTTAAATTTTAAGTTAAATTATAAACTAATTTCTAGTTGATTATATTATATAAATATAACTTTATTATTTTATAAGTTATTAAACTATAAACTATAAACTTATTCGTTTATAGTAAACTTATTCGTTTATAATTTATTTGTGTATTTGTTTACTATAAATTTATTATTAATTGATAAGTTTATAGTTTATAGTATTATAAGTTTATTAATTTATTATAACTATAAGTTGAACAATTAAATACAATAAACTTGAATAATTAAAATAATAAAATGCAATATAAATTTTATTAATCAAAAATCAAATGTAAATAATTTTTCACATTATAAGTGTATTATACATGTTTAAAAAATAAAAAAATTACATTACTATAGGTCAAGTACATCCCAACTAGATTGATACATAGAAGTCTAACAATCATTTACATTATTCTCTACTTAAAATACATTACAAATAAAATATAAAATTACAAATATGAAGAAATAACGTTTACATATGCAATAAATAATTTGAAAAATCAGTCTGAACTTGATAATTCTTCAAACGTTCCACATGTGATAAATTCTAAGTCTGCTTCGAGTCTTTTCTTCTCGTCCATTTCATGATATCTCTTCGTTGCGTAATTGTGTCCCGTGTAATTATCAATACTTGGACCATCTTCGGAGGTGAGTCTAGATTTGTAGTCGTTCAACACTCATCCACCTGCACTGAAAGCTGACTCCGTATTAACTGTAGAGACAGGAGCTGCAGATATATCGCGATCTATTGCGGCCAATATTAGCCACGACACTTCGTGTTGTTTCCAATAATCTAAAATATTAAAATTATCTTCATCTAAATTTTCTACAGTATCAAAATAATGTTGGAGTTCTGTAGTAAAACTCCCATAAATCTTAGAAAGTCGTCTATTTTTTATTATAAACCAATCATCGTTACGATTTTGAGATGAAGTCTTAACCGCGGGTTGTATTGATTGAGGTATTATATGAGTTTTATATTCATCATATAAATATTTAAGTATTTCATTTATTGGTTTAAGTTAGTTTGCATTACCATAAATAATTTTTAAAAAATATTGTAAACTAATATTTTTACTCCTAAGATCTAGTATGAAAGCTATTCTAAAAATATGTATTATTTTATTATCATATTTATTAAATTTATCTTTCATACTAAATATCATCTCGATAATAATTTGGATTGATCAAAAATTCATTAATTATTGCGATAATTTATTTTAATTGCAGTAAAACTAATGAAGTAGTAGGAGTGTAAATATAAGAAAATAATTTTGTTACTTGATCAAAAACTTTATAAAATTTTTTATATACATTTAAATTATCCCAATCACTAGGCATTGGTGGAGTAAAATTAGTTTCCATATTCATTTCAAAAAATAAATCAATAACTTTTCTTTATTTTATTACTAATTGTAACATATTATATGTCGAGTTTCAACTAATTTTTATACCATATTGTAATTTTTTACATTTTATATTTTCTTGTTGATATATTTTTTTATACATATCAACTCTTTTAGCACTACTATTTATACATTTTATTGCTAACCTAAGTCATTCCAGAGATTCATTATAATATTTAAGTATCTCTTTAATATATGTACGGAACAACGAATATGGAATAAAGAACCAGATAATGAAAGTTGTAAATTACGTTTTAAATAATGAACACATTCATTATTATAAGAAACATTATCTAAAGTAATAGAAAATATTTTTGATATAATACCCCACAAAACTAGTTATTGCCTAATAACTATACCTAAATAATGACCGGTATAGAAAAATTCTATAATTTTAAATGAAAAAATTCTTTTACATAAATTTCAATCATTATTTATAAAATGTACTGTAATACATTGATATTTTTGAGCATTTCTAACAGTTCATAAATCATAAGTTAAACTAATTTTTTCTTTTAAATTTGTAAATAAATCCATTAATTTGGTTTTAATTTCATCAAATTTACTTTAAATTCTATTTCTTGTAGTACTTATAGAAAAACGTTGAAATTGAGAAATAAATCCGCTTTGTATCATTTTTTCAAATGTCGGTGGTTCACTCATTGAAAATGGTTGTTCCTATTTTATTATATAATCAACAACAGCGCGGATAGATTCATAGAAAAAATTACTAATATTACCAATTGCACGACCTATCTACATTTGTGAAGTGAGATTAAGAGGTGTATTTTTAAGGTGACTATCAAAATATCTACGTAAATGGCTAGTGTCACTCGATGTGTGACCCGAAAGTAATTTATTACAAATTTTACATTTTAATTTAACAGTAACGATGCGATCATTATTTTTTTCAAAAATTTTTTTAAAAAATTCTCACATTTAGAAATTTTTTACTTGATGAACCTACAAATGCAGATGCACCAGCAGATGTTAATAAAGTAGTGGGTGGATTAAGAATAAAAGTAGGTGGAGTGAGATTAGAACCATTAGATGAAAATGAAAAAATATTTTTTTTTCATCAACGATAAATATATTTGGATCCATCGATAAAAAAATATAAAATTTTAAAGCGAAATTGTTAAATTAGAGAATAGAGACTAGAAACAAGTAACTTATAATTAAAATTTAAAATAAAATAAAATAAAATTTTTTTAAAAAATTATTTAGAATTTTTAAAAAATATATGTAGTAAATTTAATTAAATATTACAAAAAATAAATTAAATTACAGAAAATAAAGCAAACCGAATTAAGGAACTCCGATCTTTAATTTTGATCTCGATCGATTTGTGTTTTGATCTAAATCTTTACTCCTTGATTCGCCAACAATTGCACCGAACTCAAATATCATCGAACCCGAATATCATCGAGTAATTAGAGAAAAGAGAGTAGAGAGAGTATAGATGTTTTTGGATAAAAAATATAACAAATATGAGGCCCCATTTATAGGATAAATTTGTAAATTTAAAAAAAAAAAAAACCAAACTAACCGTTGGCTGGGCCCAACAGTTAAAAATTTTGGGCCATTGATCTTGAATCATAATTGATCCGGGCCGTCGATTCAAAAAATTGACAGTTGGGGGGCGGGCCGGGCCCAATGGCTAGCCTATGGGCGAGCTTTTGGGCGGGCAAGCCTCGGGCCGGCGAGCCTTGGGCCGAACCGGGCCGGCCCACGAGCTTGGGAGGCGACCCAGATCCAAAAAATACATAGTACGTGCCAGGCCAAACTCGAGCCTTGACCGGGCCAAGCTCGCACAGTAACGAGTCCCGGTTCGCCCGCGGGCCATGGGCCATTTTTACACCCCTACCCATTTATAGGGGGAAGTATCTTGGTTTGCTGTCCTTTAATTGTAAAAAATAACCCAACTGTCCTTTATAATTGTAAAAAATATGCTAGTTAACCATGTCATCTAATCACATTTGTCAACTATTTATTTTAAAAAATATACTAATCACATTTTTCAAACAAGCAAATCGGATCATCAGATCATACGGCTAATGATATTCAATAAATCTGATTTTGTTTTGATTAAATAACATATTCGGCGAGATTTACAATTTGAACAGCTCATATCATAAAATTATATAAAAAAAAACTTATTGTGCTCAAGGCACAATGGAAACCCCTTCTCCATTTATAGGCCTTTGAAATTCATCAAAAAAAACTAGAGTTGTTGGCCTATCAGTCGTCTAGGTGCACTTTGTGCAGGGAAAAAAAGAAAAGAAAAGAAAAGAAATCCATCAAATAGTCTGCTTGTAGAAAAATGAAAGCTCTAATGCCTTCAGGCTGTTTGGAGCCCATTCAAACAGTATCTGAGAAAAGTGTGACAGTGGTGAGGCATCAATAATATGGCCCATTGGCCCTAAAAGAGTATAGCTATGAAGCCTCATATTTACCGCACAGAATCATAAAAAAATAAGCTCTACAACCATAATTTCAGCCTGTAATTACAAGTATTTTATGCTTGAAATTGCTCTACTATTTCGTGTCATAAAATTTGAAGCTTGGCATTCACAGTAAATTGTTGAGGTGTTTGGCAAAACTACTGCTAATAACTTTTAATTTCTTTTTACTAATTTTAGCTATAAGTTATAAGTTTTTTCAAACACTCACAACTTCTGCTACAAATTATAACTACTTTTTTTTTTATTTCAACTACAAGCTACAATCTTTACCATACACTCACAACTTTTGCTACAAACTACAATTTATAAGTTACTAGTTTCAACAATGCCAAACATCACCAATGTATAAACTACTAAATTGCAAGATAGAGTCAAAGACTTACATGTACTCATTTGCATTTTAAGCAAGAATCTCAAAAGGCACTGTTCCTGGATGAAAGTTTTGTTCCATGAACTTAAGAGCAGCAAACCTTTTCACTCAAACAAATAACATGGAAATTTTATTTATAAAAAAAAATAATATCTCCTTTTTGCAGTTATCCATACGAACGCTTCCCGCCAGTACCTGCAAATAGTATGCAATTATCAATGCTGTGTTCACATCTGGTACACAAAGTAAACGTATGAAGTGAAGATCAAGCATCACTATGAAAAAAGTATGACTTCGGTCATTATTTCTGAAGAAGTTTTCCTTCTTCTAATGGTGTATAACAAGGCAATTTTAAAAGCAGGAAAATGATTTCCAAAAGCAGTGTTGTTGTTGGCTAGCATCAAACATCTTAAATATTCTCTGTTCAAGCATTTCGTATGATTCTTGGGTTTAACAATCTCGGTATTGATTGCATTAAGAATGATGGTTTTCGGCTGCTTATATAATCAAGAACTCTGTTTTACAACAAAGAAGTAGAAGTCTAAACCTACCTTTGCTATTTAAGTTTTTTGTTGACAGAGGATTGCCAAAATGCTTGTGCTAAACAGACCTACGCACCTAATGACAAGAATAAACGAAACATTTCCAAGGTTCATGCTTAGTTCTGACAATTCACCTTCACTGAATTCCGAAAATTGTGGAAGTAGAAGGCCGAAACATGTCTACAAAAAAGAAAAGAAAAAAAAGAAAAGAAAAGAGAGAGAGAGAGAGAGAGAAACAAATTTTAGAAGCCGTGGAAATTATTGAGAGTGGGAGTGAAGGCAAGGCGTTGGACCATTTCACTAATAGTCTCATATACAGTTGCGTTTGGAAACACTACACTAATACTACAGGCACAAATAATCCGAATACACTAATTATCTTATAAAAATAGTCATTTAACAAAACGAGGCCAACAGTTAATGACTATTTGTTATACTTGATTTAATTAGGAATGACAGAGTTAGCTACACTGGGATATAACAGCAGGCATTGCTTGCTTATATTAACAGTTGGTCTGTATTTCCTACTCATAGAATGAAGATTGAATTCATTTTCTCTCAATTCTTCTTCATGGTATCAGAACACTACTCAACTCGCATCCTTATCTGATCTGATCCTTCACATTTTTTTTTTCTTTTCCAGTTAAATCTTCATCTTCTTCAATAAAGTTCTACAGCTTCTACATAAGGTTCTTGGCTACAATTGTGACAGATTTTATTTATTTATTTATTTTTTTGATAAGTTCAATGGTTACTGATTTTGTTCTCTCCTCTCTAAAATTTCTGGTTTGAAACCTGAATTCTCTGGTTACAATAAAGCTTGATGCTGGAAACTATCTCACGTGGGAAGCTCTAATAAGCATTGCTCTTAACATCAATGATCATTGATGGAATTTGGTACGATGACACTTATGAGCAGTGTAGTTAATATTTTACTATTTATGATACATATCTCAAGATTTCATATACTAAAATGGTAAATAAATACATATCGCATATCGTATTTTATGTTAAATGTATCTTACGATACACATACAATACATTATGCGATACACGATACATAATGCGACAACATACATTAATACTTAATTTTTTTGGATGAATTTAATTTATAAAAATGAATATTATTGAAAAGTTTTGCATGGTTAAAATATGGAGAATATTTTTTCTTTAATATTTGTGTGCCTTTATAAATATCTACTTGTCTAGTATTAAGAATGACATTGACTTATGGCACTACCATTGGTATAGTTTTATCTTATGAACAAACTAGTTAAAAACTTAAAAATTAAAATTTTAAAGCTTAAAAGATATATTAAGGCAATATAAAAAACATGTATATATAATAAATTCGATTTGGGTTGTAAATTATAATAATGCACTTACTTGTAATATTTTCTATTGTATTTTATATGCATTAAATACTAATTTGTGTATGTTTTCATTTTAATTAACATTATATACATTTGCAGTTTTATTCTACATGATGTTTGTATTTCATCAAATATACATGTTTAGACCTATTTTTAAATATTTTAAATATTTTACGATACTCGATACGATACGATACATGATTTAAAAAAATAGAAAATCTATACACGATTCGTATCCTGATTTGCCGAAACTTATAAGATTAATAATATCGATGAAATTAATATTAAAGTACATAAGTGGGCCAACAGACGGCAATGAATAATCGGACTAGCCAACTAGGCACCACCGCTCACAAACCAACAAGAAATATCATGCCAAAGAGAGAAAGCCGAAACAATCTTCTTGAATATGTAGACAAAACAATTCCAAAGCCATTTGATGCAAAAACTATGTTAAGATATTTTAATTTTGATCATAACTTTAATTAAGAAATTTCTTCTTTTGTGCGGTCTATTTTGGCACATTTATATATTTTTAGTAGTCAATTTGAGTTAACCTCAAATTTATCTTTTTAGAAATTTTTTATTAATTAGGAATTTGCTAGAATTTTATCTTTTATAAAATTTTCTATTAATTAGGGATTTGATAGAATTTAATTTCCTTAATAGGTTGATTTTTTTCATTTAGAATTTTACTATTATAAATAAATTATTCTGACCTTATAGTTATTCGGTGGTGGTTGATTAATAAAAATTGGAGAGTATTTTTTCTTTTTTTAGAATCTTTGGTATTCAGTGTAAATCAACAAAAATTTTGATACCTTTAATCCTAGTATTCATAGAGAATCAAGAGATTTAAAGAAAGTTCTTGTGTTTGGTATTCATTCTTGAATCAACGAATGCTTATCTTTATTTCTTATTTTTGACATTTATTCTAAATCAACGAATCAAGTATTTATCACGTTTTTTTTATTCCGCACGTTTCTGCTATATCACCATTAAAAGGCAGAAGAAACTGTTGAAGAATCAAGAATTACGAATCCTAAAGTCACATAATGATTATAGTCACCGAATGGTTACGTGCTGATAGGTATCTTAGTGCCATTAATGGAACACTTCATTC
This sequence comes from Heliamphora pulchella, assembly GCA_032270985.1. Lineage (NCBI taxonomy): Eukaryota > Viridiplantae > Streptophyta > Magnoliopsida > Ericales > Sarraceniaceae > Heliamphora > Heliamphora pulchella. The sequence goes on along the minus strand of JAULJZ010218684.1, from coordinate 27,117 downwards.
TTCAATTTTACAAATTAAATGGAGGCAGTGGTAATTTGGAACAAAAGTAATGTTGATTCCTCTGTTATTGTTGGTTTCGCCTTGATCGTGACTATTCTCCATCATCACAATCTCAAGCCTACATTATTGCATAGAAATTCCACTCTGGCATCCCGTTCGTATTTCAACACCCGTGCAATAGATCATGTTACGGTTGATCTTTCTTAATTACATTAAAGCTGAAACTTACGATCGATCTCACCAAGTTACCACTGGTAATGGTAAGTTATTCATATAACACACAGGTGGAGGTTTTCAAAACTCATCCACTAAAAGCTTTCTTCTCAAACATATGTTACATGTTCCACAAATTTCACAATCTCCTCTCTGGTCAGAAGGTCGATCTTGACAATAATTGCGTCATTTCCTTCACTGCATATCTGGATTTGTAATGTAGAACTTAAAGATGAGGGAAGTACTCCTTCAAGGCAATACTAAAGATGACCTATATCCCATTTCATCTAATGACTCAACTCCTCCTCATATTGCCCTTCATGATTCACCATCAACTTCGCACAATCGATTGGGTCATCCCTCTACTCAAACTACCAGATTTCTTCATAATAAATGCAAACCTTCCTTTCCTTGTAATAATAACACTGTTTATTGCTCGGGCAATGCTGGGAAGAACCATAAACTTCCCTTCTTGAAGAATGATTCTGTCACTTATTTTCCCTTAGAACTGGTTCATGTTGATGTTTGGAACGTGCTCCGGTACTTACTTCCCATGGTTACCAATACTATACAGGGTATATTGATGACTTTAACAAATATTGTTGAGTTTATACTTGGCAAATCTAATGACTTCAATATTTTTCTTGATTTCCAAGCGCATAAAGAGAACTTATTTACTCAAAAGAGTCAAAATTATTAGAAGTGATTGCGGAGCCGAATTCGTTAACAAAAACTTCCTCAATTTTCTTTCCTCTTTTGGTATTCACTGTCAAACTACCTACCCATCCACACACTCCTTAACAAAATGGAGTAGCAGAATATAAACACAGGCATTTGCTTGAAGTTAATAGAACATTGCTTTACACTGCATCCATGCCGTAATATTACTGGTTTGATGCTTTGGCTACTGCCACCTTCCTTATCAACTGTGTGTGTTTTCCATGGCTCCAACCCTATACCTCAAATAAACTTCAACGATGCTCAACACCTAGTTTTTTGGGTTATCATAATTCCCCCAAAGGCTACAAATGTTCAATATACATTCTAATCATGTGTATGTGTGTGTGTGTGTGTGTGTGTGTGTGTATCGACATGTTGATTACCTTGAACATTCCTTTCCTTTTGCTGCTCCTACTCTACTACCACCTTCTTCAGTTAGTGATAATGCATCGTCGTCAAATTCTCCATCCTCCTTTAGGTCCTTTTCAAGTCCCCTTAGTCCAATACCTTCCCAGTCCACTACTTCTCTGCCTGTTGCATCACAACATATTACTCCTTAGCCCACTGCTTCACAATCATCTACATCACAGCCTACTATGCCACCACCCATCACTACTGTTATAACTTCATTATCAGTTGAATCATTTTCAGAAGCCTACAGATCTTGTGAGTGGAAGGACAAAATGGCCCTTGAATTTAAGGTCCCACAATAACAAGGTACTTGAACCTTAATTTTCACACCACCTGATCGTACTATTATGCGCTGTAAATGGTTATTTCATATCAAGACTCATGCCGATGGAAGCAATGTGCGCTGTAAAGCTCGGCTTGTGGCAAAGGTATTCACTCAAGAGTATGGTTTAGATTTTACTGAGACTTTCAGCTTGGTGATCAAGCAACCAACCATTCACATTGTTTTATATTTGGCATTGAACTTCAATTGGTTCTTCATCAATCTATTTGAAAAAATGGTGATGCCCATGTTGATTTGTGTTTTGATAATTAACTTTAATGGTGATTGACTTCAAAAACCGATGAAACTAAACGACAGTGTTTTTATATGGTAGGCTCAGTTTGTCATCAAGAACCATTCAGCTCAGTCCAAAAAGCACACAAACCGAACTGCTGGTTTCAGTGGAAAAACTTTCTCCAAAGCCAACAGAGCCAAACCATTTCCACCTCTAGCATACAGTTTAAATAATCGAGAAAGAACACAGTTGGATTCGGGTGATAGGGTTTGCTGAGTAAAGGGCATTGTGATCTTTCAGACGTTACCCTTTCAGACCAAGAAAAAAATGCTTAGAGCCTTATTAAGTTTAAAAACGGATTTATGGTCCGAGCTCCATAAAAGAACTGAAATTGCATTTCATTCAGCATTTTCAACCTTTTAAAGATGTAAAACATTGAGGTACTAGTGAACACGCAAGTGAAGACAATTCTCCATATTTCTTTAATCCTTGCATGAAGCAAAAATAAGTTATGAAGATTATAGAAGTACCTCTCATCTTGCTCAGGAACAAATAATGCAACTTGCTCTCAAGTTGAATAGAGCATAAATGGCACTGCAAACAAACAAAATGCAACTTTAGCAAAGTTGCCAACTAACATACCAAGCTCATCAATGAAGACTTCAGAAAATAAATTATAAAGGATAATTTCCTTCACGAAGTAAATAAGGAAACATTCACTACCATTATTCTAATATCTTTGGAAACTCCAAACATTAATAGTAAAATTGTCAACAGCTATTAAAAGACAAGGAAAACAATAAGATTGGCAAGTCAGCAGGGCAGAAGTGACGAGATCCTAAACAAAGGTCCATTTACTGCTAAGTTTAGTCCCTTTCATAACTACAATGTGCAGAGCTACAATTTCAGTGAGTTGCAATCATCTACAGGATAAACAGAATATTTAATAGTAATGATGCCTAAATGCAACCCCATACTTGAAGATTTAAGAATCTTTTAAATATTTGTTAGATTAGTTAAAAGTTGTGGAAAGAAAAACAAAAGACTAAGACTGAAAAGAGGATTACACAACCACTGGAAGAATTTTGTCAAGGTGCATTTTAGACGCTTGCAGGGGGAAGCTTCCAGTGCCCACTAAAGCATAAAGAAATTTCAGGGTGCAATTTTGGAATCCACTTGCATAAGCATCCCTTTCAATCTAGAACTCCATTCCACATTCAGATGCTGACCTTCAGAGACTCACATATGCAATAATGTCACTTTGCAAAGGCTGAGCTGCCAAATCCTCTTGAAGACCATTTGATGTATCTTGGGTAACACATTTTCAAGATTGTGCTTTAAAAGTGGATCATGAACCCACTTCAAAAAAATAAAAATAATTAGCGGAATAAGTGAACTCAAACTAAAGTCATTCTCAAACCATACATTGTAGTGATCCTGCTGAGATTCTACACAGAAGGGCATGCACATTAAGAATGAAATACAACTCAATTTCATCATAATTCAAAGTAATCAACATATCTAGAAAAGAAGGCATCTTTTCCCTCAATGCATCAATGTCAAACCTAGGTTACTGTTTCTGATCATTGTTTGGTTCACCGTTGCATTATTTGTCTTGTATCTGCCATGCTTAATTACTTCTTGTCATTTCAAACTTTTATTTTTGCCCAACTTGTTTTGTTACTAATCTACCTCTCTTTCCTTTTTTCTCTCCCTCTTTTTTTAGGATGGACAGTATCTACGCAGCTTTGGTGGCTCTGGTCAGGTTCTAGAGTGGTAACACGCTCTCCCTCAGTAGAGTCGATAGATTATTGATTGGGTAGGGTTTGGTAGCTTTTTCCTACTGCTAGGGAGAACCAACAATGACCGAGTGCAAATGATAGCGCTTGCCAAGCGGTGATGGGATACTACCAACACCTTCCACCTCGTAGACTTTGAGGCGACTCTAACCCTACTTGATTATGCTATGCTCATTTGGATTCAAGTTGACAGCGATCTGATCACCTACGATGTCGGTCTATACAAGATTCTAAGGCTATGTTTGATTGACCGGATTAGACATGGAATTGAATTATATATCCCATGAAATTATATTTTCATTATTTGAATTTAATAAGTAGTGAGAGAATTAACCATCCATTAGATTACTAATCCCACAAAATCTAAGATATACAATATTTAAGAGAATATGGTATTACTAATCCCTTCATTACGAGTCCCATAGGACAACTTATCAAATAGAATTATATATCTCCTTATTATTAATCCGATCAATTAAATATGGCCTAGAAGCGTTGACTTATTTTCTTGGTTGTCCCTCAGATAATGGATGTGGGACGATTTTTCTATTCGTGATTCTATTAAGAGTACCGTCATTTTGTATGCATCGAGGAGTGTCACAACGAGTGGGCTACCTAGGCATTCCTCCTATACATCTTTGGTGTTGTGTTGTTCTCCAATAGGGGAAACACCATTCATCTCCACTATCTCAAGGCGATGCTGGACGAGAACCTAATTGGCTGAATTGATTAGAGTAGCGCGACTCTAGCCACACTCTCTGGGTTGAAGACGGCGAGTAGGACTGGCAAGCAAGGCACTGGTGGTTATTTGAGGGCTTAGGAGGTGACACTATTATATTTTCTTTCACTTCGCCTTCATTGCTAGCTTGCACTCATCCGACATGCTTTTGTCCTCTTTTCCTCTGGTCTTTTGCAGTTATGAAGTTTAATAGAGTGGAAGAGAACTAGGCCTTGCTTGATAAGGGGATTGCATAGTTATCTTTATCCGGCAGCCTGCAAGCAGTATGAGTTCCTCGAGATGCGTGTTCTCAAGAATTCTCATCTAGATCCCATCATCTTTTCGAGAGCCATAAAATGAGAGTGACAACATAGGAAGAAGAAGGTTGGAGAGAAAAACCTGACACTTATCGCCTCTTTCTGGACACGATCACGACTGACTGGGTACCTCCCTTATTCTTGCTTTTATTTCCATTTGTTTTTTTATTCATTTTACTTTGCAAACTTGGTTTGTTGACAATACTTCACCTTTACTTGATAATTGATGAGTTTAGACTAGCATGAGGGAAAGGGCTGGGGAGACTTGATGAGGAGAAGACAGGCCTTCCAATTGTGGATCCTACTCGAGGGTCCTTTTTTACATGTGTTGTATCTCGGGGAGTGGGTAGCCCCCCAGTCCTTGCAGTACGACCACTTCTGGGTTCCCATGCCTTCACCGGAGCGGATGCTCCAAATGAACTTGGAGCGCGTCGTGCAGACCATGGAAGATTTATTGGGGATCAATGCTTCTTCATTCTTGGAGGCTGAGGACAACTATGTATAGTTTTCGCGTGTGGCTGATGTCCGATGGGTACTAGACCAGCTTAGAGGGGACCCATCCCTGCAGCCCCAAAGGTTCTAACTAGTGTTTCCGCATTACCTGAGGCTTCTTGGACCTTAGATATGATGATCGAGGGATTTGTGTGAGGCATATTGACATCCCTCAGATAGCTGAGTCAGAGCTTAGCCTTCTTCGCGATGTTCAACAGGTATATGCTATTTTCTCTTATCTCCCTTTGCCTTTCATGACAGCTACTCTGCTTCTCTTGTGAGTATATTCCTTTGAAATAGACATTTCTGCTCTTTTTTTCCCATAGGATACTTCGAGAAAGAAAATGACAAATTCAAAATTAATCAACAAATCCATCCTCATCTAAGTAAAGTTTTGCTTATTTTTGTCCCTGCAAATTTAGATAGATCAGGAACTTACCAATTAGAAAAAGAGTTAGCATTAAAGCAAGTTTGAATCGGACAGAACTTAATCTTGAATGTATGGGAGCTTGCAGTTTTCCGTGACAGCCACCAACCTGGCCCAATATCTGCAGAACAGAGAACTTGCATAATTTCCTCTGATATTATACAAACAGAACCACTGCATGTAAAATGAATTATTTCTTTCTTTAGAAAAATCATCTATTAAAAAGAACTAAGGAATATTCTCAAAAGCATCATAAATCTGACCTGATTGATCCTTCTAGTCCCTCTTAACTGGGAGTAACTTAATATTCCTCCCTTGGCCTCTAGATGATCTCCACATCTCTCCCTCCAGAAGACAGGTTTGGACCCCTTATCTTTCGGTGTGGCCTCAATGCTCGGTTCTAATGCATTCTTTTTCTCATCTTTGTCGGCAATTACAATCTTCCAAGAAGCAATATCTGGTGAACTCCAAGTCCTCCTCGTACCTGATGTCCTATCAATTTGACAGTTGATATCATCCCTTGTTCCAGGAGTTTCTGTTGCTTCTATACCTATTATGATATGTTTAGTCTCCTTATTACTAGCAAGAAAATCTTTATGAGAACCCTTTGCAAGATATGGAACCTCCCCATTGCAGGCAGCTTTGACACTACAACACCCTTCCTTTTTCATGCAATTATTCCCATGAAAAGAGCTACTTGTGGAATCTCCAAGCTTGGCACTTTCATTTTTCATGGTTTGTGAGGTTCCAGCAGTTCCAGAGAGAAAAATAGCCAAGTCGTTGCATTCTTCTTCATTTAGATTGACCCATCGAATGGGTTGCTTTCCTTGCTCACGAAAAGATTCTCGCAACGCTGTTTCCACACAGGAAATTTGGTTTTCTATGGCATCAACAAATTGCCTATGCCTCGCCATTGTAGCATCATCAGCCCGATGTCTATAGCTTTGCCGGATAGCCCTTTCGAACTCTTCCAACTAATTTAACGTTCAAAGTTCAACCACACAAGATTACTACTTGAACCAAGGGAAATACCAAATTTTTTGGCAATTAAATGAAAATCCTAACTGGGTTCTTTATTCTGTATGCCAAAACTGGCTTGCCAGCATATATCTATATGTCTGTGTTTGAAAGCCATGAAAAATGTCAAATCACAAACTTCAGAGGAACAGAAGCAGAAACAAACCTGCCATTTAGCGGTACCTAAAGCAGTTTGAAGCTCTTTACAAAGTTCATCCAAATCTTCAGATGTCACAGCTTCTCTCCTCTCTCTTTCCCATGTCCTGTAAGCTGATTCCATTCTGGGGAATAAAAATAAAAATGGGGAAAAGTAAAAATAAATAAATATATTGGCATTGAATTCCCAAAACAAAACAACCAACAACAACAACAAAACTTCCGAACCTTTCATTCCCAGAAAATTAAAAATAAGAAACAGAAATTGGAATTCGAAATCCATACGAATCCAGTAAATTCAAAATAATCTTAATTTTGCGCTTTCTTAGCAACCAAACGCAGAAAGAAAAAAAAACCCATCATCAATTAGTAAAAGAACGAACAGATAAACAAAAACAACCACACCCAGAAGCATAAATGGAAAGATATTCTAATTATGAAGGAGAAAATCCATAACAGGACATAACATAAGGCCCTATTGAATCAAATCATCACAGAATTAATCATAACACCTTAAAAGAACAGAAGATGGACTGAAAGATGATATAGTTTACATACATATCTGCAGATTGCTGAACCTCCTCAGCTGCTGAGAAGAAGCTATCCCTTTTCCATAGATCAAAACTATTAGCAACCAACATCTTCACCCAAAAAAAGAAAAACCACCAGCACCTTCAAAATGTTACAGAAAATATATATATATATATATATATATATATATATCCTTTCTCTCTTCTCTTCTTTTGCCTCTTCAAAGCAAAAGAGGAAGAGAGAAAAAGCAGAGGAGAGAGACATCTAAGGGATTCTTTTTCCTCCCTTTTATCTCTGCAATTTTTCGAGGCTGCCATGCTGCTTTTGTTTTTCCTATATTTTTTTTTGGTTGTTGGGTACAAAAATGTGGTGGTATCCAGTGTGAGCCGTTTCAGAGCTACCAAATTAATGTGCCAATGATCATTTGCCGCGCAGACAAAATAAAATTTTCACGTGGTGGATTATGTGAATTTTTTGGTGATGTGATTTGAGTTTACTGGTGGGCCTCACAATCTAGAATGGCTTCTAGAACTAGGGTTGGGAGTTAAAAGAACAAACATTCGATAAAATATTTTAGATGAATGAGCGTGAAAAATAGGAAGAACAAATACTAGAAATAATTACGCATAATAAATACAAGATATATGTGGTTTATCTTAACTAGAGTTTGTGGGGTTCTTTTGGAATAATAAATAAATATTAGAGAGACAAAATATGTAAGGTAGTCAAGAATACAGAACAGAGAGAGATAGCAATAGTTAAATAAAGGAGAAGGCTAGTCGAGTTTGAAGTATTTGACAGTATAAATACATATTAGATAGACTAAATCAAAATATGAGTTATGATTCCTTATGAGCACGACCATCCTTCATATTTATAACCCTCTGATGGAGTTAATAGGATTATAATAGAACTTCTAAGAAATATAATTAGATCATAAAAAGTAATATCGGGATCAAGAAATCCTATTCGAATACTTCGAATATTATCCGAATAATCAGAATCAGTGTTCTACTCCAACTTGACTAGGTCAGATAGGGCAAATCTAGTAGGTACCCGTCCCACTCAGGTCAAACGTTCGACCCACTCGAGTTGAGTGACTTCGGGTCACTTGAGTCACTGAGTAGGTGGGTCCCAAGAGTTTTTCACAGTGTAACAAATCATTTTCTTAGCCACCAAGCTACAAATCTCTCAACGTCCCGTGTAGGATTGTGTTGCCATTGTCTTCATTGTCTCTGGGGCATTCTTTGGATTCTCATAGAAATCTGTAATTGTGTAGTCTGTGCTATATTTTGGCTATTCAGTCAGAACTAAGCCACATAATATGTGTTATGTTATTATAATTAGGTAGTCATAGATACACTCACAGTCTATGTTGTCTTCATGGTCTGCGCCATGGTAATATAATCAAGTAGTCAGGGCTATTGTCATAGTCTGTGCTATGAAATGCCTTCATTCGTAGTCAGGATTACGTTTCATAATTTGTGCTATAGAATGTTTTCATTCGTAGTCAGGTTACGCTTCATAGTCTCAGGTTACGCATCATAATCTATGCTATGGAATGCCTTCATTCGTAATCAAGGCTACGCTTCATAATCTATGCTATGACCACATAGTCTGTGCTATGTACAGAACTCAATCTCATAGTCTGCGCTATGTCAATATCTGTTTAAATTATGTAGTTAAGAAGAAGAAATAATTCTTATCACCAAAAGAAAGTTTTGTGCTCGAATGACCCAAAATATCACGTAAGTTGAACCACTCGCCCGAGTAAAGGGAGCCAAGTGGCTCGGCTACCAAGTAAGTTGACCACACTCGAGCGAATAAAATGTATTAAAGTGGACTAATTGTGCCTGAGTAGCTTGGGGCGTACCCAAGTAGCTCGGGTCTATCCGAGTAGCTTGGTTGTACCAAAGTATCTCAGGTGTACCAGAGTAGCTCGGCCGTACCAGAGTAGCTCGGTTACTTGTTACGAGCAGTTCAAATGTCGTGCTCATCTTGAAAAGTTTTTGATTTTCTTCTATCATTTTTCTCAATATTGGCTTACTTGAGCTATCTATTTAAGTAGCTTGGCTTGAAATTATTTATGTATTTATTATTCAGAATTTATATGTTATTAGGAGACAACCCACCTACATTTTACCCCCTACGCACATGCGATATATATAATATCGCGCGCGTGCACCTATTACCTAGTTGTTGTGACTCCTTATCTTCCTCAGCCAAATATTGACGCCATTACTCTGAGTATCCGAACGGTTACCCCATTCTTCTCTATAAGCTTTTCTCTTGGTCATTTCTTTTTCTCTTCCCTTTTCCTTCTTTGGGTTGGGTTTAACAAAGGCTGTTGTGACTTGTGCTATGTCATTATGGAAGGAGCTTGGTCTGACCGGTGGCTTGATAGTATTATAAAGGTTTTGAGCTGCTTCAATCATGACCGAGAAAGTGGGTAAGTCAAGGTTAATGAGATGAGCCCGATACTCTTGTAGAATTCCCTGAACACACATTTGCACCAAGGGGGACCCACTCATCGGGTCATGACATTCAACAGCCAGATCTTGGAACCTTTTAAGGTACTTGAGTAGGTTATCTCCCAGCCTTTGCGTTTCTCGAATTAGGGTGAGCGTTGTTACTTTTTCATGTACTTAGAAGAACTTCATGTGAAACTTGTTTACCATATCCTCCCATGTGAAAACCGATCTTGGCGCGAGGTTGACATACCAGCTGTATGCCCACTCTGTTAGAGACTTTGAAAACTCTCATAAGGAAAGTGTATGATCTCCGTCATATGCCCCCAGCATCTCCACGAACCTTACAACATGTTCTCTTGCATTCCATTTTCTCCCGTCAAACTTTACAAACTTTAGAGCCACATACCCCTCTGAGTGTGGTACCCTCAATAGGTACAATGGGTAAGGCGGTTAGATATCTAAATCTGATAGTGATGACAGTTGTCTCTTTATCCTTTTCTGCTGGAACATTGCCTGTACATATGCTATTGTTGCGAACTTAGCCTGTGTTCCTCTTAGTGCTATAAGATCTGGATTGATAGACCCATGCATCGTTACTAGTGTCACTTGCATTCATAGTTGATCTTATTTAGCTGGTTATTGAGCCATGGGGGTTACCTAAGGATCGACTGGTCCCTTATGAACTTGTAGCATTTCAACTGGAGCTTCTATTCAATTGGCGCTTGTTACTGTCGCCAAAAGTGAATTAGTTAGCCATGCGATCGCATTTAGGATACTAGTCTGACTGTCCTGAATGGCCTGCAGTGTGTCCAAGAACAGATCATTGCGATTGTGGTTGGAATTCGACTGTTGTTCCATCCTTGGATTGGCGTTGTGTTCGTTTCTATTAGAATGACCTTCCGACATGGTTGCTTTAGGGGTTGTATGTAATTCGCGCCGCATACTGACCATTCACAAATTCACCTCCCCAACAGAGTCGTCAAATAATGTAGGATTCTTTAGGGAGTAATAAATAAATACTACAAAGGCAAAATATGCAAAGTAGTCAGAAACACCAAACGGAGAGAGAGCGATGGTTTGATAAAGGAAAAGGCTAGCCGAATTTGGAGTATATAGTAGTATGAACACGTATCGGATAGACTGAATCAGAATATGAGTTATGATCCCTTACGAGCACGACCGTCCATCCTATTTATAACCCTCTGATAGAGTTATTAGGATTAGAATGGGACTCCTAAGAGATATAATCAAATCGTGAAAGGTAATCTCGGAAATTAAGAGATCCTATCCGAATACCTCGAATGTTATCTGAATAATCCAAATCAGTGTTCTACTCCAACTTGACTAGGATAGCTAGGGCGAATCCAGTGGGAACCCGACCCACTCGGGTCAGGTATTCGACCTACTCAGGTCAAGTGACTCTGGGTCACTCGAGTCACTCAAGTAGGTGGGTCCCAAGAGTTTTCCACGGTGTGACAAATCCTTTTTTTAACCACCAAGCCACATGTCTCCAAACGTTGCAGGATTGTACTGCCATTATTTTTATTGTCTCTGGGACATTCTTTCAATTCTCAGATGAATCTATAATTGTATAGTCTGTGCTATATTTTGGCTATTTAGTCAGAGCTGAGCCACATAGTCTGTGCTATGTCATCATAATCAAATAGTCAGAGTTACACTTACAGTCTGTGCTGTCTTCATGATTTGTGTCATGGCAATATAATCAAGTAGTCAAAACTATTATCATAATATGTTCTATGCTTCATAGTTTGTGCTATGTACAGAACTCAATCACATAGTCTGCGTTATATCAATATCTGTTTAAATCATGTCGTTAAGAAGAAGAAATAATTCTTATCACCAAATGGGAGTTTTGTGCTCGAACGACCCGAGATATCACGTAGATTGAACCACTCGCCCAAGAAAGGAGAGCCGAGTGGCCTAGCCACCAAGTAGGTCGACCACACTCGAGCGGGTAAAATGTATTAGAGTGAATTAATTGTGCTCGAGTAATTCGAGGCATACCCGAATAGCTTGAAAGTACCCGAGTAGCTCAATCGTACCAGAGTAGCTCGGGTGTACTTGAGTAGCTCGGTTACTTGTTACGTACAGCTCAAATGTCGTGCTCATCTTGAGAAAGTTTGCATTGATTTGCTTCTATCATTTCTCTCAATATTGACTTACTTGAGCTATCTGTTCAAGTGGTTTGGCCCGAAATTATTTATGTATTTATTATTTAAAATTTATATGTTATTAGGAGACAACCCACCTACAGAGTTGCATTTACAATTGTTGTGATTTTTTATTATATGAAGCAAAAATATAAATTATAATAATTTTTAATAATTTTTGTGACATTTTAGAGACTCTATGCACATAACACGATATAAAATAGTTTAGGTTAAAAAAATGTCCTAGTAAGGTGGTGCTCGAGCGCTTCATTAGTGTCATAGTCTGGATTCCACAGTGCAGTCTAGCACTCGAGCGCTTCGCTAGCGCCATCTTCTCGACTGCCGACACTCGAATGCCGTACTAGCACCGACTTCAGTTGTTTGTACTTAGGTGCTTATTAGGCTCAATACATCCCATCACTAGAGATTCTTTTTTTTTAAAATATTGTTACGATAATTAATTTATTTTAGAAAAATTTGGGTTTGGTCCTCTTTTTGGTAATAAACCTAGTTTTAGTCTCGTCATCGTTTTTTGTTGCATTTAGTTATTTTTTAAAAAATTAATGAAATACAGAACTAATATACCTCTATTTTAATTCGGTTGTATTTATATGGTGTGTATCATTGGTGGCATGATATATGAAAATTTTCTAAATAAGAGGATAACTTCTCCTTGAATTTAGGAATTTGAAATCATATATCCATATTTTTAGCATATAACAGATTTGTGGGATTTGGATTTAATGGATTCACATAAATTTTCTGAAACATCAGCCGCTTCATCTCCGTTCTTCTCTACTATTATCGCCTGCCCCTCCACCGCCACTGAAACCTCCACTGCCACCCACACAAATTCAACTGATACATGTATCAGTTGAATTTGTGCTGCATGATCAAGGAAAATGAAATGCATATGGTCAATTGATACATGTATCAGTTGAGTTTTGCTATAGAGAATCAGGAAATGTGCATTGCATAGTATCAACTGATACCTGTGTCAGTTGAGTTTGTGCGGCACGATTAGTGAAAATGTAGTGCATGATGTAGCCTACAATAATCGAAAGTCTCTCCCACGCCCTTGGCTCCTCTGAACCCAAAAAATCAACCCTCACTTCATCTCTTCTAATGAATCCCGCAAAGAAGACCACCACCTCCACCGCCATTGATTATCCCTGGTCCAAACCCTTCGTGTCGTTGCTTGTAAACATACTAGATTGGTCGAACATCCTCCGCAATGAATGCAGCGAAAGTCGGCAAAGAGGGAGAGGCGAGAAATTTTAGGGGTGATTAGGGATTGGGTGGGGTGAGGGATTTACCGATTATGAATTTGGGGAATGGGGGATTTGGGTGGGGATTAGGAATTTGAGGGGCGGGGGGGAATCTACTGGAGATAAGGGGTGGAGATTTGGGTGAGTGGCGTGATATATGAGGTAAAATTAAACTTATAGAAATGAAAGTCTACTTCTAAAAATATAAGTAAATCAGTCATAAAATTTTATCCTGATTGATAATGGGATTAAAACTAGTAAAATAAATATGGTACGATTAAAACTCTTATGATGTCTAAAAACATGACTAATCCTCAAATATCTCTTTATTTTATAGATTAATTTATAAGCATTATGTATAAGTAGAGTTCATGTAAAAATTATTATGATAATAATTCTAATTATATTATTGTAAGATAATACTTTTAATAAATAAATAATCACAACTTATATTATGTGGATCACCTTTTGTTTCTCAATCACCAACAAATGTGAGTCCTTATATCTCTATCGTAAAATTTATTGTCACAATATTAAGTAGAACCACCATGTAAAACTGTCACATAATATTCCAAAAGCACCGAATGATTTTTTCTTTCTTCTTTATTTTTGAATCTTTTTTATCTTTCATTATTATTTTTAACTAGATCCGAAGTTTATTACTTTTTAAATTCCTTTTAACCAAAGAAATATGAAAAAAAAATGTGAAAGAAATTTTAAAATTACTAAATAAGTCTAGTCTTTAGTGACAAATGTTGTTATTTTTTGTATTTAGTAAATGTTTTAACTCAGCGTTCAATTTTTTATACTTTCTAGGTCTCACTTGTAAAAAGTAATACGGAAATGATAAAACTCTTATCAAAATATTTTAAAAATAGACGAGAAACATTATGTCATGCCCCAAACTCCGGACCACGTGAAATACCCATAAACAACCAAATATACACCCAATCCGAGAATACACTCTCAAAGTAAACCATACATGTATTGTATATAAACGCCAAACGGCAATATTACACGGCTCTAACGCCTGAAAAACATATTATAGCATATATGTAACGAAAGAACAAAAGGGAAGACTACAACTCTTCCACCTCTCCCACACCTCCTGATCAATCCTGAAGAAAAATAAAATCCGACACCATGAGCCAAAACTCAGCAGATTCTAAACAACACATGTAATATAAGCTAAACATGCTAGGAAAATGAGGTGCAGTTTTCGACTCTCTTTCAAGCCATTAAAACAGTTTGAAACAGTTTTAGATCACGACTTACCAGAGTCAGAAAAAAACAATTTTCACATGCAATGGGAAAGCGAGGATAAAAACCATTTTTTGACTCATTAGAGCCTTGAAAACGATTCTAGTATTATGACTCCCGCAGGCCGTTAATACAGTTTTTAAGAAAATTGGTCCATCCATCCCAATATACAGTACATGCAATCCATGAATCTTCTCGGACTTTAACCGAAGGACTACCGCAGCCCCAATCGCACACACACCGGCTTTCGTAGCCTACCTTATACACCGGCTTCGCAGCCTACCTCATACACCCACACACGCACACGTGCATCATAAACCAGGATTTACATCTACTGGATCACAGATTCATCCAATCCATTTCATACACATATGCAAACCTAAATCAGGATTTAAAGCATATAACTATGTATCAACACGATGTTTCACAAACCGCGTCACATGCCTATAAAACTCCAGGTTTTAAAGTATAAATCACGTTACACGTAACGATATCACCTTATGTAATTCACTTACATATTCCGTACATAAGTAAACAGTTATAAATGCACATAACAATGTATAAAAGAGTACATCATGACGCCATCCACCGAAATAAACCAACATCCACTCACAGGGACAACCAAGCCTAACCCGAAGGCCAACACCAACCCCTCAAACCACAAGGTTACAAACACCACATTTCTCCTCAAAAGGATCAAGAGCTCAAACACACTCCATACCCAATCACGACGCACACAACTGTGCCATAACACCTAAAATCAATCACGCACGTCACACTCGAGGACGGCACTCAAACACACACTTGAGGCCACGACACGACACGACCCCCGTAACCACCACAAAACCAACCAAACCCCAAAAGGGATCCAAAGATATTTGAATCGACTAATTTTCATAAATTAATCAACTGAATGCCAAAGAACATCAATCAAAAACCAAAACCCAAACACCGAACCGCCATCACACTGCCCAGAAGTTCAGCCGACCGAACCAAGCCCCTAGTCGACTGAACAACACACTGGAAAACCACAAAAATGCCTTAACGCACGGTTCAGTCGACCGAACCCAAGAACCCAGGTTCAGTCGACCGAACTCAAGCGAAAACTATTTTTGAGCTACGGGTTTGGCCCTCCAAACCACAAATCGAAACCTCCAAGCTCTGATTCAACACCCTCAAACCTCCACATGCCTAGGCCTAACACCAAGATCACGAAAGAAACTCTCGCTACCCGATTCCATCCACCAAAACCAACAAAAACAGGTTTTAAAACCAAAAACCCAACTTTGAAACAAATCCAGATCTACAGCAATTTAACCGTTAAGAACACACACGTTTACACATAGCACCCTTATACAGCAGTATGGTTTAGAATCCTATCTCGGTGAGTTCAAAACTCGATGCCTCGAACCACGTGCAAAATCGAGCTTTGCCAGAATTGAAATCTGACCGGATGGTTGTGTAGCCCACCGTGCTAAAAGTAAGGATCCGATGTTGGATCGTTGAAAACCGAGTCCCGGGCCCCCAAGAACTTAGAGAGAAGGCAGAGAGAAAACGGAAAGCCTACTGAAGAAGTTTTAGGAAATATCTTTTTAAAAATATCTAACTCTAGATATTTATAGGCTTTCAAAATATCTTTTTTTGAATTTTTTTCAAAATTTGCGCCACGACGGCCCACGGCCCCGAGAACCTACCCCGCATGCATATCTAAACCCAATCATGCATCAAAAGCAGTAAAAACATGCTCAAACGAAAATACGTAACGCAAGTCCAAAAATGCTGGAAAAAAAAACGGATTAGGGTCTCACACATTATTTTGAGAGTAGACATTTCATTTTTCTCAACATCTGTTCTGGTTATGTAATTATTAATATTTAATTAATTTAATTTTTTATATTGATGATATTTTTGATAGATACTACAATATGAACATACAACTTAAATCATCCAGATGTTCTCAATTTAAGTCCAAACTAAATCCACCAGCGCGTGCAGTGCAATTCATTTTATGAAATGAAAATGCTAAGTACACAAAGTTAAATCACAACATCAACTACCGATCACTGTTTTTTGTGGATAAGGATGTGTGTTATTTTTATTTTTCTGAACAAAGTGTTACCTCTTATCGATAAAAAAACAATAGTTGATAATTGGTTCTGTAATTGAACTCAATGTACAGAATTCAACTATTTGTGAACTAAAATCTCCTTAGGGTTTGTTTGATTAAAAAGAAAAAAAAAACGATGAAAAGAAAAAGTAGTTGAAAATGAAGTGAAAGAAGAGAAAATCTATTTACTTGTATTAGTTTGATTAGGATAAGAATTTTGTAGAAAAATGATTAAAAAATTAAAAAAATTAGTTTGACAAGCATAAAAGTTGTAAGAAAATTATTGTATTTATCTAAATTACCATTATATGTTTGAACTGAAAATAAATCATTGGCAGAAACAGTGAAATTTTTTGAAAAATAAGATAATTAGTTCCTACTTTCATGAGAAAATAAAATTTTTCTGCATATTTTGTGAGAAACCAAATTTTATGTTCGCAAACTTCAGAGAGTTGTACAAAACAATTTACTTTCTATCAATTTATTAAATTTTTTTTGTTAATCAAACTCCAAAATTTTTCTCTTTCCCATATTTTCCATTAGAACTTGGCTTCTCTCAATCCCTCATGGGATTGGACCAGTCAAGTCAGACTATTTTTTGGTTCAAAATAAATCTATTTTAATGATCTGAACTGTTTATTTTATTGTTTCTAATATATATATTATTACTGTAAAAAATTAAGTTGATCGAATATTCTTAACTGCCTTAACAAATTATATTTGTGTTAAGAAAAAATAAACTGTGATATCTATTTACTATCTTACTTATTCAAGGAGCTCTTAGTGAAAAATCAAATCGAATCCCCTCTCGGCTTCATCCAAGCATTTAAATTAGAAAAATTTAAAGATTAGTCTTTTTTTTAGATTTTTTTAAAAAATTTAGTTCTGCAACTTTTATTTTAAGAGATTTAATCATATCAAATTTAAAATATTTATATTATGTCTAATTTGTTCTTATTTAAGAATTAATTTTTTTCGTTTTGAACAAGCGAACAAATTAAAGTGATATATTTATCAAACTATCATAACTATTGGTAATAGGAAATGATACATTTTTATTTAACTAATGTCTTAGTTTTATGAACTGATAAATAAATGTATCAATTATTGCATGAGACTAATATTATGAAAAAAATTTACGGAACAAAAATTCTATTATTAATTGATAATAGAACTTATACTAAAATTACTCTTTTAATTATTATTATTATTATTATTATTAATTATTTGAGAGATGATGGAAATTTCTTAACTTTACAGTAAAATGGCAACTCCAAATTTAGCCATTTTGGATTTCCTCGGCTGTCGGCTGATGAGAACTGATTCCAAATTCCAATATTGGGGGGCAAAAGAGGCGTCGGCGGATGGAGAGAGAGAGAGAGAAAAAAAAAAAAAAAGTGGGTGAGCTGGATGGGAGTAATTATTTGGTGCTTCTTAAGTTTTATATAGCAAGTTCACGATATATTTTTAGTAGTGATAAATTTTATAGTAAATACATAATAACTTATTTTTACTGAGTAGTTAAGAGATAAAAAGTTACGATAATTTGATTATAAAAAATATTAAGTCTTATCACTTATATGATATTCCAAAAAAATTTTATAATTTTCCTGGGGATGGGGGGTCGCATTCAGCGTGGCGTGGCATTGCATTGCGTGTGGTGTTCTCCCCATCGCCCAACCAATTGGACCACATTGTGGAGCCCCATATGCCACCTAACTAATCCTACTTGATGTAATTGTAAGAGAATTGAGGGGTATTTCATAAAGCTATTACTAATAATTTTTAATTTTTTATTATTAATTTTAATTAAAATTTTTAAATATTTATAATTTTTGTTATAAAATATAATTTTATATATTTTTATTTTAGTTATGAGTTGTAATATTTATTAAATACTCATAATTTTTATTACAAGTTACAAATTTATAAATTACTGATTTTAGTAATGCCGAACACCCTTGGTCCCATTTTTTAATAGATTTACACTTGATTTTTTTAAAATTATTTACGTTTGACTGATTTGCCTTTATTTACTATACAGAAAATGTGTTAAATTTCATGAATTTAAAACTGATAAATTTATTAGTTTTTTAATTTTTAAAATTTTATATTTAATATAGATCTTATTTCATAAATATCAATGAATTGGTTAAACAATATTAACTTTATAACATATATACATATATATTGAATTAAAAGGTACAACTAAATATGTATATGCGTACTTAATTAATTTTTCTTTTTTATATTATTTTCCATAGGCACAATAATAAATCATTATTTGTTAAAGATAAAATCAGAATTAAATTAAAGAAGAGAAAAAATAAAAAGAGAGAATGAAATCAATTAAAGAAGAAAAAGTTGGCCATTAATTTGTCAGGATAAATTTGGTATAATGAAAGTAATGGAATTTATCCCATTATTTTTTTTAAAATACGACTAATCTTTAAATAAGTTTAAAAAAAAAGAATTTTTATCAATATCTCTCAATAATATGTATGCATGTGTATAGATTTTTTAATCTCTTGTTAAATATACGAAAAAATATTAAGTACTTTAGAAATACCATTTAACATTAGTAACCTAGTATTATTGGTAAATAAAAAAGTTTAATGCATATTAATTAGTGGATTATAGTGTCTGTTACCTATCCAACAAAACTGAACCACTATTATTCTATATGGTGTTTTATGCTATACGAATGATTGAGAACAATGGTGTTTCCAGATGACCTAATATTAATTACTCATGAAAGAAAGAATCTTAAATGGAGAAATTATTCAATGAGTAGAGAATATAATAATTACTCATGAAAAAAAAATTCTTAAAAAGAAAAATTATTTAAGAATTTAGGATTATACTGTTGTACAATAATATTGTTCCTTAACAAAGAGTTATTCTCTCTCTCACACAAAATAAAAACACCATCTCTCTTGTTCATGTTTGTTTGGAAATTAAGTATGAGTTTAATAAAAATTATCAAAGATGTTAAGAGTTTGGTATATTGAATCTTTCTTATTACGTTATTACTTGTAATAATAAAAAATATTTATTATTTAAAATTAATTTTATAATTAAATTAAGTTCAAATTCCCTTTAAACACAAATAATTAATTGCTAGTGTTTTATAATAGCTGATTTGTCTCCAATCCGAGTACAGATTGGAGAGTACAATCCAAATAACAAGATTTTACCACATTAACACATTTTATAAATTAACTGTATAGATTTGTCTACGCCAACACGAACACAAAAAAAAGAAAAAAAAAATAGAGTTTGGGTAATCAAATAAATAAATAAAATTTACATCATTAATTTACAAAATGTACGTCCAGGTGGCACAATTTTATTGCTTGAACTGCACTTTCCCATGCATTCATATTGAATGGGAGAAAAAACAAACTCTTTTATAATGACATGAAATATTTTGCTTTGTAAATTTTATATCATTTATTTTAATGCATTAAAAATCACTAAATTATAATTTATGATTTTAATATCTCGAGATTTTTATAAAATTTTACGGGTTTTAAACCAAGAAAGTAAAAAAATTGAAAACAAAGAATCTCAGTCTTTTGTGTGGAAAATTCTCTTTCTTTCATTTTAATGCATTAAAAATTACTAAATTATAATTATTGATTTTTTTTATCTTCAATATTTTTTATACAAATTCAACAGTTTTAAACCAAAAAAATTAAAACAAAGAATATTTTCTGCTCTTTCACAAGTTCCAGCCTTCATGCGTTGGGTGGTGACAATGACGTACAACCAAAAATTTTGGTCAAGTTTCAAACCAAAAAGATTAAAAAAAATGAAAGTAAAGAATCTTTGCTCTTTCACGAGTTCTTTCACGGTAACGCATGATGACAATAATTGTTGGAGAACAATCTCATTCTTAAGATTGTTGGGAGAAATCCAACGCTATAATAAAATATACATGCTCGGTGATCCAGAAAATATATCTTTATTAACTTTCAACAATTACAATAAACAAAATTTATAGGAAACGAAATACATAAATTAACATGAACAGAATATGCAAACCGAGTTCTGCAAACGCAGTTTCCTTAAGAATGATTCACCGCCTACCGAGGGTGTTGTAGGTTTTTCACCGACGTCACTCTCCTAGGATAAAACGGCTGACACGATCGTTTGAACACCACCAAGGATCGGTTACGAACGTACCCCGTCTGCTTTTCTCTCTCTTACTCCCACAGCTTTGGAATCTGTCTGTATCTCTCCTTTGGTTCTTACATTGTTGCTGTATTTATCTCTTTCTCTGTCTCAAAAAACTGAATGGGATGACAACTTATATAGACATTCTATCATGGAGGGGTTACAGGAGAATCAATACCATTGAATGGTATTGATTCTCAGAATTTATTTGCCAATTGAATTGGCCAATTCAATTGCAAATAAATTTTGATATTGAATTATGAAATTTAATGGCCAATTGAATTCACAAAATTTCAACAATAATAACCAAAAATTATAAAATGTAAAAAATTTAAAAATTTATTTACAAAATTACAAAAATCGAATCACGACTATTAATTTGTATTTAGATATGTTGGGATTTAATTTTTAATTCCCAAACGCGAATAAAATCAAATATTCACGCATAAAAATATAGAAAAAATATCAACACGAAAAATTTATGTTGTTTGGCCCACACGAACCTATGTCCACGAGTGAGAGAAATACAAATTTCACTACGTCGTATATGAAATGGTATAACAACTCTCTTCTCTCTACCAGTTTGCCTTTTTAGTTTTCTCACATTAATCCTAGAGCTTTTAGGGTGTGCAAACAACTCGTTAATTCGTTCTAAAATCTAACCCGCCAACTCAACCTAACCCACGCAAATTATGTGAGTGGATTGGGTTGGGTAAGTTGAGTGAAAAAAATAAAGAGGGAGAATTAATTGCGGTTTTATATTTTTTCAATCCGCCATCAACCCAACCCGCTTATAGTATATATTAGTTATCATATTTTTATATAAGACGAATTTTAATCTCATATACATATTTATATTTATATTTTTATAATTTATAAAAAACAAATTAAAATATTTATGATTTTAATCACTACTTTATGTATTGTGAATATTTATTTAAAAAGTATGTACAGTAAATATTATTGTTAAAAATATTTAATTATGTTATTATAATTATTATTGTTGACTAATTGATGTTTAGTTAGTTTTTTTTTGCTTAACGTGTTAAATATAATTGTTTAGAAAAATTGTAATAAGTTTTTTAATTTAGAAAGTAATTTAAGAAAATAATTTTAAAACTTTATAATTTTTTAACCTACTAAATCACCAAAACCATGGGATAAAACTGCCAAAAAAATCACCAAACTCGTTAGTTTTGATAATTAGTGGGTTGACGGTAGATTGAAAAAATAGTCAAACGCCAGAATTCTTTCATCAATAGTCAAATGCCAGAATTCTTGTTTCATCCACCTTACGGCAACTCGTGCACACCCACTAATTCTTCTTTTGAAGGATTAGTGTTAGCCCAATGACTTTTTAATTAGATTTTAATAATTTTTATAATTTATTTTCTAAGTACAATTGATTTAAAAAGATAATATTTAATATTTTCAAAAATGTTGTGTTAACACAAAATGACAAATGAGTTGACACCTTTAGTCATATGAGATGACTCATCTCTCAAATGGATTGATACTTAAGTATTCTTGAATAAGAATATTTTGTATTGACCTTAATTAATATCTGAGTCAACACCTTAAGGTAAGGAATACTTGATGTTCTCAAGTGTGTCAATATCTTTGAGCTAATGAGTTAATACTTTAACATGCTTGTCTAAGATGTTTTCAGGCTATACAAAATGAGTTAACACAAATTGAATTTGAGTCAACACAAAAGAATCGAGATTCTCTGCACTAGAATGAGTCAACATAAACTAAGTTTGAGTCGACACCAAGTGATTCTTCACTTTGGCCATTCGGCGATTTTAAGTCGACATCAATTGAAGATGAGTTGACACAAATCTACCGAGGCTACTTGCAGAATTTTGAGTTGACACAAAATGCAACATGAGTCTATACAAATGAACCGTGACTGCCGACAGAATTTTGAGTCGACAAAAAATGCAAGTTGAGTCGACACAAAATAACTGAGCATTCCTGCAGAATTTTGAGTTGACACCAACGAAGATATGAGTTGACACAAAAAAGTTAACTCGAAAAGCTAAAGTATAAAACGAGTCGACACCGTTGTATGGGAAACAAGGATGCATAAATTAGTGTCAGTACAAACGAAGAAAGAGTCAACCATTCACTTGAGGAAAAAGCCTAGAAGATTTATGTCTCTCCTAACAAGAATTGAGTCGACACTAGAAACAGAATTTCAAATCTGGCGCTAGGTTCAGCGGTTGGATTTCTTACATTTAATGCTCATACCTACCTCCAACGTCATAGATCCTAAAAAGGTTATATAAGGAGTTACTTCTTAGACATTAAGACAACAAGAGCTTCAATTTACTGTTCTATTACTTGAATCAAAGATCAAACTCTCAAGCTTTCATTTATTGCTCATTAACTCCAACTTTTGATCCCTCATCTCTTTATTTCTCATTTATTACTAATCATTTGTAAATAGAGTGAGCGAGAATCTCATTAGTTACTTCATCTATTGTATTTAAGGGTGAATCATATTTTATTTTTCGAGTGAGTGAGTAATTCTCATCAAAGAAGAGTTCAAGAGTGATTAGAAGAAAATAGGGGATTGTTTTTGTATAATCATCTTGAGGCTGCTGTAAGACTTGTGAATGTGCCCGTAAATATTCGTATCTGGTTGGATATTCTCAAGGGGAGTCCTGAGGTTGTAAGGCTTTGAATGTGCCTATGAAGCATTCTGAATAGTGAAAATTCTCAAGTGGGTCTTGGGAAGTGGACGAGGTTTGGAAGAAGTCGATCCACTATAAATCTTGATGTCCGGTTCAATTTTTCTCTCCCTAGCCTCTTTAATATTCGCATGACCTTATTCCGTAATTATACTTTCTATAATTATTTGTGATATTAAAGGATTTTCGAAAAGATTTTTAAAACTGTTATTATCGTTTTAAAACTCAATTCACCCCCCACTTGGGTTGCCTAAAACTAACAATTAGTAATACTGTGAGTCTCACATATTTTTTTGGTATGCCAATGAACTATGAATGAGATTACGTATACAGTGAAAAAATTAGTTTATATTTGGTTAAAGTGGGATAAAGAATGTGATAATAGTTATATAGTTATTTCTAATCGTTCGATAAGGAGGGAAGATAATTCGGAACCTGCTATTAATAATACTAAGGGAGCTTAGTATTAATAATTTCATGAATGAGGGATTAACAATCTCTCATTCATCGGATTGTTGGTTTGAGTCCCGCAATACAAATGTGAGACTCACAATACCAAGGAGACAAAAAATTTTTGGTGGGTCAATCTTATCCCCTAATCCAATCTACCATTCCTTAATCCCTCAAATAGAAAAAACCATGAGTTCATAAATCCATATGTTGACCTTATACAAATTGAATTTTTACTGGGTTGTTAATTCACCCAAAACCCAATTACAAGGACCAAATATAATAATAATTAATATAGACTCTATAGAATAAAAGATACTAAACTAGTAGGGTCTATAAATGTTGTAAATTTCAATACAAAATAAATGGTAAATTTTAATTTTTGTAATTAATCTGTGGTTAAATTTTATATATATATATATATATATATATATATATATTGAGGGTAAATAAAATAATGGGCTCAATAGCCCAGCCCAAAGTCAACAGGATCAGTACCCTTCTCTTTGGTCCGGACCATTGTCTGTTCGGCCCACAATACAAGTTGGCCCCCAGCAAATGGATAACTCAAAAAGATTCTCACTCCTGATACAAGTTAATCAAGAACGAAGAGCCTACATCTTGAAGCAACAAGAACTGCTTCAGGATAAGGCAAAATCTCGAGAGGCAGAGCCCCAAGAGGACTCAACCTCCCTAGTTTTTCACCCATATATAAAGGAAAGCACTCTCAACCCACAGGTACGCAATTCTAAGCCCAATTCTCGATTAGAAACCTCTCAGAGAGAAATCTAACTTGAACATCGGAGTGCTTTCTGGTTGAACCAGGCCGAAAGGCACTAACGGTTCTCTTGGTCTTACAGGAGTTCAGTAGCAATGAAAGGAGCCTCCAGCTAGTTCAGCAACTAGGAGTTTGGGTCATATTCTGTTCGGGGTCATCATACTTGGACCGATTCGTTTGGTTCTAATTGTGTCGACCTGCTTTCTAGTTTGTAACACGCATAATTTAGCGTCATCTGTGGGAACGACGACCTCAAGCTAGCAGAATCATGAGCCAGACTTCGACTGGATTCACTTAAAGCCGTACCAGGGGCAAGAAGAAATCCCCCAAAGATCTATACCAGTTATTCCAGAAAGACTAAGGGCCCCTAGAAACCCTTCAGAGATTTGAAGATGAAAGGACAATGCCTCACACAATGGGAGGCAACTGCGCTATTCAACCATAAGTTCAAGAGGAGAACGACCCTCTCCCCCATCTTTGAGAGAGAGAGAAAGATTGGAGGAGAGGTTGGCCATGCGAGATAGGATTATTAATACCCTCGAAGAAAGAATAGAGCAGTATGACAGGGAGATTGACGAGCTTAGACGATTGATCCAAAGACAGGGTGCTCGAAGGGAACCACGCGTAAGGCAAAGAGAAAGTCCCGAGCAAGAGAAGACCAAATAAAGCCCAGAGTCCTACAGCCTGAGTCACCCCCAGAGGCGGAGGCGCAAGGAACCTGAGGTAAGCCTAAGGAGTTTTAGGCAAACTGACACCATTAAAACAGAATCAGTTCGGCCAAGCCATGAAAGGGTAGCTCAGGCTGAACTGGACCCCAATCAAGATCTACGGTTGTGGTTGGAGAGAATAATGGACTCTAGGATGCAGCATGAGGGTGGCCGAACAGTTCAAGATGTAGTGAAGATGGCCCTTGAACAGATCTCAGTATCGCCATTAGCCGAGATCATTGAGAATGCTGATCCACCTCGCTGGTTTTCTCCATCGAAGTTTGAGATATACGATGGGAAGACAGATCTAGTGAGCCATATTGGGCAATACAGATAGGCAATGGCACTCTAGAGTGGAAACGATGCATTCCTTTGCCGCATGTTCCCATCCAGTTTGGGGGATACAGCCCTCAGCTGGCTTCATAAGTTGTCACCACGTTCCATAGTCAGTTGACAGCAACTGGCTGAGTCTTTTACTACTCGGTTTATAACCAACAGTAAACAGCCAAAGAGTTTTGACACACTGCTATCCCTACGAAAGAATGATGGAGAGAATATTCGGGAGTATGCTCGAAGACATTGAAAAACCTACAACGAGATAGAAGATTGAAGTGAACAACTAGCTGTTGCCTCCTTCAACATAGGGCTGCCTCCTCAAAGTCGTTTGAGACAATCCCTCACAAAGAAGATTGTTTTCACTATGTCCGAGCTGATGGTGAAAATTGAGCTACAGGCAAAAGTCAAGGAAGATATAAGCCAAGCCGAACAAAGTGTAACGTTAGTCAAACAGCCTGAGAGGAGGGAAAAAGGGTGAAAAGACCAGAAGACTCGAAAGGATTCCCAAGAGAAAAAGGAATCAACGGCTTACCAGGCCCTGCAAACGGTGTTCAAAGAACCCCTGCACAAACTCTTGGACCAGATCAAGGACAAGCCTTACTTCCAGTGGCCATCAAAGCTGTTGAGGGATTCGAGCAGGCATGACCAGAAGTGAAAGTGTCACTACCACCGTTATCATGGCCACCTGACTGGAGAATGTAGAACTTTAAAAAAGCATTTAGAGGACTTGGTACAAGTAGGGCACCTACTGGAATTCATAGACGCCGAAAAGAATGCTCGGGAAGGGAGAAACCAGGAACTGGATAAGAGGTCCGAACAAAGAGATGCTCCTCTTGACGTGGTAAAGATGATTCACGGCACAGTTGAGCCGATCACTCGATCAATTATTCGGCACCAAACAAGGACTATAGCCCATACTATGAGGGTAGATGAGGGCAAACATCGAAAGACAGGAGAAGACTCCAGCCAGAACCAGTCAAAAGGGATTAGATTCTCAGAGGAAGATCTTGAGGGAATACACTGACCCCATAATGATGCCTTGGTACTGACACTACGCATCGCCAATTATGATGTGATGCGAGTACTAGTAGACTAAGGGAGTTCGGTGGACATTATGTACTACAGTTTGTCCTAGAAACTGGGGCTAAAGGACTTGTTAGCCTAATGGCTTTTTAATTTGATTTTGATGATTTTTATAATTTATTTTTTTAGAATAAATGTTTTTAAATGGATAATATTTTATATTTCTAAAATGAAAGTGTTAACACATTTTGAACAATCTAAGTTGACACCTTAACCAAAAAGAAATGACTTTTATCTCAAAAGGTTCAAACAC
>JAULJZ010218674.1:0-17941 GCA_032270985.1 Heliamphora pulchella | reverse complement strand
TGATACACACACACACACACACACACACACACATATATATATATATTTATACATATATATATATAAAAAATAAAACCAAGAAGAAATAGATCAAAATATATTAGAGATTTAGACTTTTTGAGTATTGAGAGAGAGGGATAGAGCTCCCTTCAATCCAAACAAGGATCTATCTTGGGACATGCAGCTCCTGGCATATGCAAGCCACAAACCTATCCACAAACCCAGGGAAAAAAATGGGATAGGACTGAGGGATCCATAGGCCAGCAGCTCAATCTTCCCAGTGAGATCCTCTATTGGACTTCAAGGAGCTCTAATCCAAAACCCTAAACTTTCAATGAACAGAAAAAAGAAACACAAAATACAACCCACAAACCCTAAACCGCACAAAAACTCCACCGAAGAGAACCCAAAACCGTTGCAAAACCGCACAAAATCAAAACTCAAATCAAGAAGGAAAGAGAAGAAAACCATTCATCGATCACCATCAAACTTGAAGGAGCTCAGTCTTCCCAGTGAGATCCTCTGTTGGATCTCCAGAAGCTCTAATCCAAAACACTAAACTTCCAACAATCAGACACCAGAACACGATCCACAAACCCTAAACCTCATAAAACTTCAACACCAAAGAAAACCGAATACAGATGCAAAACAACACAAATAAAAAAGAAAAGACATGGAAACCACTCACCGATCACCCTCCACCTACCAAAAACAAAAAAGAAAAAAACCCTAGATCAACCTTATGGAATCGTTACAGAAACTGACCAAGAATCTAGCGGCGGATCCCTGGCCATACCAAAAAACCAGACCCTCAAACGCTCCGCTTGAGACAACCCATAAATGTTTCACCAAGAAAGCCAATCTTATATACCCTAAAACCATCACACCACATCTTCAACAACCTTTCCCAACCACAAAACCAGAACCAAGCCAACCACCCGTTTATCCCGAAAACCAGAAGTGAGACCTTTAGGTTGAAGATAAGCTTGGAGAGGGTGGAGACTACTTATAGGACCTGGGAGTGAGAAATGATGGGGAGAGGGCGTAGGCAAGAATTGCTTCCTGCACCATCTGTTACTAGGATGTTCAATAGGTTAAAAAAATTTATCAGCCAACTCAATTTAACTTTTATAAGTTAGGTTAATTCGGTTCTATTAAATAATAGATTAAATTTTAAATTTTAAAAATATTAAATTAATATAATTAGTATAGTTGTTGAGTTAAAAAATTTTTAAATTGACTTAATTCGATACTCGAAAAATAATATATAAATTATATAAAATTATTATTTATATTATTTACGTTTTTAATTATAGTTAAAAATATATAAATTAAAAATAAAAAAAAATAAAATTTAAACCGTTCATAGAAAAGACATATCATTATTTTAAAATATTTTATTAAAAAAATATTTAATTTAATTAAACAACAATTTCAATTCGAACCAATCTCAATTTATTTGAGTTAGGTTGAGTTGATTTTAAAGTATAAATAATTCGATTCTAGTATAATAATTTAAAATCGACATTGATAGAAGCAATTTTAAATTAAGCCTGTGTTTAGACTGGTTTATTTTTGTAATTTTTTTATTTAAAAATAAAAAAAATCAATTAATTTGACTTATTAGATTTTTTTCACTTTTTTCTCATTTTTTTTACAAATTAATTTGACTTATTAGATTTTTTTCACTTTTTTCTCATTTTTTTTTACATAATTTAACATATATTATTTTATAAAAAAATTAAAAAATGTAAAAATTATTTAAAAAAAACTAATTCAAACACAGATAAATCCCAAACTAATCCAAATGGACCATGCCCATCCCCATCTGTTACTGTAGTCTTGGGAAGCGTCTTAATTAAGATTCCCCTTAGACAAATCACATGCCTTTGTCACTTTCTCTCGAGATCTTTCCGTCTAGACATACACATATATCTATATATTCATTTGACTGGCTACAGTGTGTCTTCCCAGTACAAAGTACTGTGCACTTAAAAACACTACTCTTTAAAAGCACTCCAGCGTTAGGGAATGATGAAAGGCATTTGGAATATTGGCGAAACCTTTCCAACCCTAATGCCTATTTTCACTTGGCCATGCCCATGTGAGGTTTTAATTTGTGTTGTTTTTATTTATTTTATTTTTTATTAGTTTTCTCTTTAAATTTTCGGTTATGATTTTTTTTTTGCATTATTTCGATTAAAAAAAGTGGGAGAGTGAAAAAGATTTATCAAAAAATTATACAATAAATAACATAAAATTTAGTTTATTAATTTATTTAATTTTTTTTGAACTTTTTGAATATTTTGATAAAAAACTCTTACTTTTTTATTCGTCTTGTGAGATAAGTCAAAAAAATATAATGTGAGTGTTTGACAAAACTACTAGTTGTCATTTTTAGTTTTCTGTAACTAATTTTCGTTATAAATTATAATTTTTTTCAAATACTAATAACTTCTGTTACAAATTATAATTAATTTTTTTTTTCTATTTCAGTTATAAGTTACAATTTTTACCAAATACTCACAATTTCTACTACAAGTTACAATTTATAAACTACTAATTTTAACAATACAAAACACCACCAATAATTTGGCAAAATAATTTAAAAATTCAATAAAAACAAAAATAAATTAAAATAAAATAGACAAATCAACCAACTCACAAGGGCCTCACTGATCTTCATTTTTTTTGGAGGGGGACATGGCAATGATCAATGATTATGCTTTTAAAATTGTGTTAAATTTAAGACAAAGATGCTTGCACTTAAGCCTCTATTGGGCTTAGGTTTTTTAAAGGTTTTTCTTTTTTTTAAAAAAAAAATCTCTTAAAAAGTCTATTTATTTGGTCTTCTATTATAATTAATTATTTTTTTAAACATTTTTTTTATATTTACGTTTTTACAAAAAATCAAAATTTTACAAAAAAATTAGGTCAAACACAAACTCAAGGAAAAAAGTTACAAAAATAAATTTATTCAATTACTTGATAAGGTGTGTAAATAATACTTATTTAATTAATTTAAATTGTGAATTTTATTTTCAAATGTATGGTGAGTTCCTAAAAAGCATTGGTATTATTTACCTACCAAAAATGATGAAAATGAAGTGAATAAGTAGTTATGACTTTAGATTAGGAGAGATGGGTTATACAAGGACATAATGGCCATGTTTGTTAATCCTTGTAGTGGTTCGGATTGGATTGCTAATTTGGTGAGCCACTTAATCTCCTATTTGCTTCGATCTATTTGCGATGGACTAACAATCTGGATGGATTAACTTTGCTTAGACGATTAGTCATCCCCCATCCTACCTAGTACTAGTAATCTAGTTCTTATGGATCACTTTGCTTAAATGATTTTACCCTTTGTAATCCAATTCGGGTGGAGAATGAAAAGTCAAAATCGACAAAAAATGAAATAGCTTTCTACTTTATAGAAATCCCAAAATTTTTGTTACAGATTGAAAAGCCAAGATCGTCGTTTGCCATTATCTGCTGTTCACCATTCGTCACCCTTTGTCATTTAGCGTCCTTCGTCGTTTGCCAAAATCACCGTTTGTCGTCCTCTACCTTTCGCTTTGGGGGATGAAAAAGAAGATGAAGCGCTTCTCTGCTTTACACCATCCGGATGATAACACGTTGAATCAATAGTCCAAATTTAATTTTACATAAACGACGTCTTTTTGGTAAAATTAAATGTGGACCATTGGTTATCTTGGCTATTAATTTGGATCTTTAGCTGGAGATCCTCTCCTTTGCACTGTCTGGATCATTGATTTAATTTTATGTTTTGTTTTTAAAAATTTTCTTTTTGGCCATGTTTGTTAATCCTTATAGTGGTTCAAATATGATTACCAAACCAGTGAGCCACTTAATCTCATGTTTGCTTTGATTTATTTGGGATGGACTAACAATCCAAGTGGATTAACAATCCCACCCATGGTCCACCTCAGTTATCCCCATCCTACTCAGTACTGGTACGGGTAATTTAGTTTGGGTGGATTACTTTGCTTTAGACGATTTTACCTTTTGCAATTCAGTCCAGGTGGAGAATGAAAAGCCAAAATCGACGAAAAGAGAAATAGCTTTCTTCTTTATAGAAATCCCAAAATCGTTGTTGTAGAATAAAAAGCCAAAATGGTTGTTCGCCACCGTTCTCCGTTCGCCATTTGTCGCTCTGCCATTTGTCATCATCTGCCGTTCGTCACCCTGAGCCGCCGCCCTCTGCCATTTACCAAAATCACCATTTGCTGTCCTCCGTCGTTCGTTTTGCGGGACAGAAAAGAAGATGAAGCGTGAAGAAGATTAAGAGTTCCTCTGCTTTGCACCGTCCGAATGGTACCACGTGGAATCAATGGTCCATATTTAATTTTACAAAAATGATGTTATTTTGGTAAAATTAAATCTGGACCATTGGTTGTCTTGGCTATTAATTTGGACCTTTGGCTTGAGATCCTTTGTTTTACACCATTGCTTTG
Organism: Heliamphora pulchella; assembly: GCA_032270985.1. Classification (NCBI taxonomy): domain Eukaryota; kingdom Viridiplantae; phylum Streptophyta; class Magnoliopsida; order Ericales; family Sarraceniaceae; genus Heliamphora; species Heliamphora pulchella. The sequence goes on along the minus strand of JAULJZ010218674.1, from coordinate 13,463 downwards.
CACCATTTGGACATTGATTTAATTTTATGTATTATTTTTAAAATTTTTCTTTTTGATTATTCTAGATAAAAGAAATGTATAAATATAAAAACAAAAAAGAAAAACTATAAAATAATGCTATTTAAAAAAATTAATAAAAAATAAAACAAGTAATAAATATGTAAAAATAGTGCTATTTAAAAATATTTTTTTATACAAAAATTATTACGGTGATGGGTAGATATATAATCTGGCCCAACTAGGGCTTGGCTCACTAGGGTGGGCGCATTAGGGAACACAACCACCGTATCCACTAATTAGTCGCAAACCCCACTCGTTAGGGGATCTCGGACTGAGCAGTCAGCGTATCTGCTAATCAGTTAATAGTTGATCATCCTGGTAGGTAGCTTAAGAGCGCGCATGTTCAACACCGCGTGTGGGATATCCTAAGAGTCTTCAGAGATTCGGCATAACAACCTTCACGTGGTCTGATGGCCATGTGTCCCCACCAGTATATAAGGAGGCCTCAGACGGATAATGCAGGTACACTAATTATCTCTCTCAGTATCACTTTTTAACGATTTTTATTTGCCTTGGAGCTTACTCTACCAGAGACCTAACTTGACCGTTGGAGAGGTTGTGCCGGAATCCCATCTGGCATTTTTTCTAACGGTTGTTTGTCTGTTTTAGGCCCTTGAAGCCCTTGAAGTATTGAGAAGGTCTATTCTTAGTTTGAACACCATCATTTGGCACCGTCTGTGGGAACCGAGTTCAACTCCGAAGAGTTATGCCTTTTCTTTCTTTGGGGTGTTCTATCTCTTGGATGGTTTAAACGAGATCAATGACGGAAGAGTAGAGTCGAGCACGGTTGGATCCTAGCCATGGGGTGCACGATGGCTCCCCCCAACCCAATCCCATGCAGCAACAGTTCTAGAACCTTACTGAAGGGATCTTCCAATTGGTTCAGCAGAACAGAGAGCTCTTGCAGTAGGTGAGGGAATAGAGTGCGGTTCTAGACCCTCCTAAACTACCGTGGCGGCGGCCGAGGGGGAGCCGGAGGAGGAGCAGAGGAGCGATGATAGGGTAAGTATAGCTCATGATCTACCACTTGGGGACGATGGAGCAGAGGACGTGGTAAGTCAAATCAATTTAGCGGGTCCCCCCTCTTGGGCGTTGAGGCTTGGATGTAGTCAACGATGCAAGGGATAATTCTGATGTCTCTACTTCTTGGAATGAGCAACTACGCGAAGTAAAGGCCCAAATCAATGATATGATGCAGGCCATTCGAGCCAAAATCCCCTCTATCTAGGATGATCTGATGCACAAAATGGAATCTTCTTTGATCCCGGTGATCATGGCGACTCCCTTGCCACCCAAATTTAAAATGCCACAAATTGACCTCTTTGATGGCACGCCCGACCCTTTGGATCATCTGGATACTTATAAATCCATGATGTATCTCCATACTGTTCTGGAGGAGGCTATGTGTAGGGCATTCCCGACCACGTTAAGGGGTCCAGCACGAATTTGGTTCTCTAAGCTGAGGTTGGATTCTATCAAATTGTTCCCTCAGCTAAGCAAGATGTTCGTAAGTCACTTCATCGGCATGCAATGGCATCGAAACCCCGTAACCTCCCTACTAAATATCAAGCATGTGAAGGGGGAGAGTCACTGGGAGTATATTATTCGTTTCAATCATGAGGTACTCCAAGTAGACGAAGTGGATGACAAGGTGGCCTTAACAACCTTCATGGGGGGCTCTTGCCATCCCGTTTCCTCTTTTCCTTGTCCAAAACTCCCCCGGGAGATATGGTTGAGCTCATGATGAAGGCTCAAAAGAACATTAATGCAGAAGACATGGTAGACGCGAGGCGTTCGAAGTCTCAAGAGCCACTGCCTAAAGTAGAAAAGAGATTTAGAGAGCCCGATCAGCAGGGAAGTAAGAAGACTGCTGACCAGCCCAAGGGTAGGATATTCGATTAGCCCACTAGGCGATCAGACAGTGCCCGATACTGCCACTATATGATGTTGGAGGCAAAACTGTCAAGATTATTATTTTTACAAATAATTTTTGGTAAAAAAAAAATTAGCTGAACGAGTAAACGCCGAAACGGGTTCCAGATAAAATTTTTAATGACGAACGATCAAGATAAAACCCATGCAATCACACTTAATTTTAGAAGAATACCTTTTTACCGGTCAAATCTTTAACTACAATTTGAATCCAAGTTGAAGCTCCCATAAGACCTTCTACTGTATTTTCTTATGCGATTCTTGAATGTAGTGTGGATTATAATCTATCAAGAACTCGTACCGGTAGAACCTGGATAGCTTTAGTCTTAAAAGACAAGTTATGAAACTAGTTCAGCCTATTCGCATATTTATAGGGTTATAGTAGGGACCTATGGAGTAATTATAAGTAAGACTTCCATTGGAACACAGACACCCATTAGCGATTTTCGCAATTAAGCAAACCTCATAGCGGTATCTGTAATTATGAAAAATTAGCAGTGGTTTTTACAATTTCCATAAAACACTGAATTACAATTCACACCACTAAAGAATTATAATTGCACTATGATCCATAATTTCAAGATCATCTTGCATTAAGCTCATGTTATTAAATGCTTACTATTTCTCTCCATATTAAGATTTCTAATACCCGCTAATTAAATTTAATTACTAACAATTTAATTTAATCGGCATCTTGTAATTCCTTAAGCACTTCTGCTTAATTTATTTGATCGCCGAATAATTAAATCCACCTGCAGAGTTTGACTCAGTCAAAACTTATAAGCTTCCTTAAGGAGGTATCGTCAATTTCGATCTTTCGGGACGTGAATTTCATCAATAATTAATATTCACCATATAAATAATACTGCTATTCAACTCACTGAGAATATAGACTCATATAAGATCGCACTCTTAATGAATCAAAACAACAAATATTAAATATACGCAAATCAATAATTATTTCAAGATTAAGAGGATAAGCACTATTTATAATAACCTTAGGGTGTGAATTAATTTATATAGTAAGTATAAAATTAATTACCACAAATGTCTCATTCAATACACATAAAGTGTACTGACTCAGAGAGTCGGAATAATAGACAACACTATTATCTATTTCCCGTAACTAAGACAAGCCTACTAAAACTCTGTACCACAGTCGTACTGATGGTATGCTCATTTTCATCTAAACTATGAACATAAAATTTATATTCTGTAAGAATCTAAAATTTGATTTTCTATGTGCAAGCCGTGCTCTACACACCAAATTAAATACTATACAGAATATTGGACATTCATTCATAACATTAAACAAATGATACACATACATTGCTCATAAAAATTATCATAAAATAGAAAATTAATTTTATTAAAATAAAATTAAATACTAAAAATACGATTTTTAATATACTAACCCTAACATACGACCCTTAACGCTCTCTTGGAACAGGTCTTACTCTATATTAAGCGAGACCCAAATCTTCAGTGGCCTGGTAAGCTAAACCCCCCCCCCCCCCCCCCCCCTCCCCCCCCCCTCCCTCGCCCGACGAAGTGCTTCAAAACCAGATATTGTCATTTCCATAAGGATCATGGTCATGATAGGGAAGAATGTCATGATTTGAAAGACCAGATAGAAAAATTGATAAGTCAGGAAAAGCTCAATCTTTTTTTGCCTGAGAAGCGCCCGAGAAGAGAAAGGGATCCTCGTAGACTAGAGCAAGAAAGGGCTCTACGACATGACGAAGGACCAGATCCACCCTGTATGGAGATCAGGATGATCGCGGGGGGATTCATGGGAGGGGCCACCTCCTGGTCAACTCGAAAAACACATGTCAAAAGATTATGAGACGATTCTCACCCTCCACGAGGGCGCGATCCCAGGGAGGAGCGAAGAAAGACCGATAAAATAGCCATCATTTTTTCTAACCAGGATGCTCTGAATGTTCAACAGCCTCACAACGACCCACTTGTCATCAGCTTATTGATCAGCAATCATACTGTATAGAGAGTCCTGGTGGATAACGGGAGCTCCACTGATATCCTTTTTGTCAATGTATTTGATCAAATGAGGGTGGGGAGAGACAAGCTCCAATCCATGCTCTCACCCCTGGTGGGCTTTGCTGGTGATAAAGTCTACCCTCTTGGGTCTATCTAACTCCCTGTCACGATAGGGGATGGCAGAGACAAGTGCTCATTCGCTTACAATGTTATTCTGGGCATGTCAGTCCTCAATTAGTTCCAAGCGGTAACATCTACATATCACTTTCTTGTCAAGTTCCCAGTGGACCAGAGGGTTAGCTATGCCAAGGGCGACCAAGCATCATCTAAGGAGTGTTATGTCACCTTGCTCAAAGAGCATACCTCCTGGGAAGCTTTGAGCATCGAGGAGATGGAGGTAAGGAAAGAATAGGACCTGCAGAGGGTAGAGCCAATGGAGGGATTGAGGGACGTACGCATAGACCCAAATGATCAGCTTCGTACACTTATGGTTGAAGCCCAATTGCCAGGGCACCTACGAACACCCCTAGAGAAATTTCTCTCCGCCAACAAAAACGTGTTCGCATGGTCCAACAGTGATATGCCAGGGATTAACCCCGCAGTTATGGTCCACTGCCTGAACGTAGACCTGACCAAAAAGCCAGTGAGGCAGAAGCGGAGAGTATTTTCCAAACAAAGGGAGGAAGCTATCCTTGAAGAGGTCAGCAAGCTAAAGGTCGCGGGCTTCATCAACGAAATAATATACCCCGATTGGCTAGCCAATGTGGTAATGGTCAAGAAACAGAATAGCAAATGGAGGATGTGCATAGACTTCACTGATCTAAACAAGGTTTTCCCTAAAGATAGTTATTCGCTCCCATAAATTAACCTCCTAGTAGATTCCATAGCAGGGTACGAGCTCTTAAGCTTCATGGACCCATTTTTTACGTATAACTAAATTCTTTTGCATGCCCCTAATCAGGAGAAGATGACCTTCGTGACTTTGCAAGGGTTGTACGGTTATAGGGTTATGTTTTTTGACTTGAAGAATGTAAGGCCACATATCAACGGTTGGTTAATTCAAGATCAAGGATCAGATTGGCAAAAATGTCAAAGTTTACATTGATGACATGCTGGTCAAGAGTAGGAAGGCTGATCAGCATCTAGACGACCTGGTAGAGGTCTTCATCATCCTATGAAGGTATGGAATGAAGCTCAACCCAGCCCAATGTGCCTTCGGTGTCTCATCTGGCAAGTTTTTGGCTTTCCTGGTTAGCCAGAGGGGAATAGAGGCTAATCCTGATAAGATCAAAGCTATTTTGGAGATGCGATCCCCATCCACTACCAAAAAAGTGCAAAGACTGGCGAGGAGGGTAGCTGCTCTGAACCGTTTCGTTTCTAGAGCAACGGATAAATGCCACATTTTCTTCAAAGTTCTCCGCAAAAGCTTTTTCCTAGAACAAGGAGTGTGAGGAGGCCTTCGAGGCGTTGAAATTATATTTGACCAGACCTCCTTTGCTATCCAACCCAATCCTACATGAAGACCTATACTTGTATTTAGCTGTTTCCAGCACTACTGTAAGCTCAGCCCTGGTTAGGCTAGTAGATGATCTGTAACGACCAATTTACTATACGAGTAAAGCTTTCTAGGGTGCGGAGAACAGGTACCTGAGAGCATAGAAGTTGGCCTTCGCGCTTATGGTGTCGGCTAAGAGATTGAGGCCATATTTTCAAGTGCACACAGTGATTGTTCTCACTGACCAGCCTCTGAAGGAGATACTGTAGAAGCCCGACGCTTCAGCCAGGCTCGTACAATGGTCAATTGAGTTAGGATAATTCGACATTGAGTTTTGACCTAGATCGGTGATTAAAGGCCAGTTCTTTGCAGACTTTGTTGCTGAGTTTACTTGGGAAGACATACCAACACCCATAACTGATGCTACTCAGAGCAGCAGTAGAGCAGTAGATTCACTTGTAGGGATTGAGCGAGACAACATGGTGACAGATCAACAACTCGACCCTCAGTGAACGTGGATGATGCGTATTGGCGGATCCTCAAGGAAAGGTAAGGGTAGCGTAGGTTTGATCATGATTTCCCCTCTTGAAGATCGTCTGGAGTAGGCGATCCGTTTAGATTTTCGAGTGACCAACAATGAGGCTGAATATGAGGCGTTGATACATGGTCCTAGGATGGCTAAGGCATGCGGGGAACCCACTTGATGGTTAGTATGGACTCTCAATTGGTGGTGCATCAGGCCAGTGGGACTTACGAAGTGAAAAATGGAAAGCTCATGCAATACAAGTCCTTAGTTGCAAATTTGCTTAGAGGTTTTAAGCAGGTGAAGCTACAGTAAGTCCCACGGAGTGACAATTAAGATGCCGATCGATTAGCACGGTTAGCTTTGTCAAAAAATGATAAGAACGAGCAGGGAGTCGTGTGGGAGGTGACTGATCATCCAAGTATCGAAAGGCCGCTGACCAGTTTAGAGGTCATGGAGATAAAGGACATCGTATGGGCCCGAGCCATTGTGAAGTACCTTGGGGAAGGAGAGCTGCCGAAAGATAAGATAAAAGCTAGGAAGTTAAATTTAGGGCCATGAGGTATGCCATTCTTGAAGGAATCCTATATAAAAAGGGGATCTCAATGTTCTACCTACACTACGTGTTAGAGCAAGAGGCGACTTACGTACTTAGTGAAGTTCACGAAAGCGTGTGTAGAAACCACTCTAGGGCACGATCACTGATTGGGAAGATCGCAAGGGCTCGATACTATTGGCCTACCATGATGAACAATGCTAAAGAATACGTTAAGAGGTGTGATAAGTGTCAATGTTTCACCAACATTGCAAGGCAGCCGCTAGCTGACTTGACGGTGGTGACCAACCCGTAGCCATTTGCTCAATAGGTATTGGACCTGGTCAAGCCGCTTCCCATGGTGCAAAGGAAAATGAAGTTCCTACTGGTCGCCATAGATTACTTTACCAAGTGGTAGAGGCTGAATTGTAGGCCAAAATCACTAAAGGGAATGTCACCCAGTTGGTATGGAAAACTATAGTTTGCAGGTTTGGCATCTTGAGGGAATAAGTCACGGACAATGGCAAACAATTTGACAACAAGAACTTCTAAAAATTTTGTGAGGAACTTAGTATCCAACTACATTTTGCCTTTTATGCCCACCGTTAATCCAACGGCCAAGTAGAAGTCACTAACAGAACTTTTCTAAAGATGCTAAAAACTAAACTGGAAAAATGTAAGGGGTTATGGTTCGAAGAGCTCCCCAATGTGTTATGGGCTTACAGAATCACTGCCCGCACACCCATCGGGGTTACCCCTTACATTTTGTTGTTTGGACACGAGACCGTGATCCCCGTTAAAATAGGTTTGACCAGCGCCAGAGTGGAGCACTTCAACCCAGAACGTAATAATCAGGAGCTTGAGATTGACCTAAACCTAATAGAGGAAGTTAGGGAACAAGCCGCAATCAGAATAGCAATTTATCAAGAGAAGATGCGCAAGTACAACAACTGCAGAGTCAAAGGGATGAGCTTCAGGCTAGGGGACTTAATGCTCAGAAAAATGGTCTTAGCCACAAAGAACCCCTCTGAAGGAAAACTAGGGGCTAATTGAGAAGGGCCCTATGTGGTAAAACTCTCATGCAGCAAAGGGGCATATTGACTCCAAATTATGGAGGGAAAAGATTTAGTCCACCCATAGAATGTAGAACACCTGAGGAGGTACTATCCATAAATATCACAACATTTTTGAGTTGCATTCTTATCTGTAAGTCCAAAATGTACAAAGGCACAATTAATAAGAGCTGTGAATGAAATTTATTTCGCGATAAATACGTTTGTACCACATTCTCGTTGCAGGTTCTAAATTCATAGCAGGCACAGATACAAGGGCAGATCACAAGATGATCAGCCTCCAAGATAAAGAGCTTGACCTAAGGGTCGGAGTGCAAGGCAAATCACAAGATGATCAGCCTCCAGGATGAAGAGCCTAGACCTAAGGGTTGGAGGGCAAGGCAGATCACAAGATGATTAGCCTCCAAGGTGAAAAGCATGGACCTAAGGGTCAGAGGGCAAGACAGATCACAAGATGATCAACCTCCAAGATGAAGAGCCTGAACCTAAGGGTCAGAGGGAAAGGCATATTACAAGATGATCAGCCTTAAATTTAAAAGGGCCTAGACCTATGCCTTTGCTACAAATAGCCTCCCCTACAAAAAGCCGAGGCCTAAGGGTCAGAGGAAAAATGATCAAGTCTAGAGGGGCACAAAGTAGTTGCCCACTAACAAATGAAAATAAATATGCGCAAAAGATTGGAGAGCACCAGCATATAAGGTCCACATCTTTATTATCAAATAAGTCAAAAACACATGAGCTATGAGGCAACAATAAGAAGCAGTCATCCATTATATACTGGTAAGTAAAATAAAATGGGCAAAATGTTCAAGCCCAGCATATAAACCAAATACGTATGAGAACGTTTCCAACCACCAATACGTTAAAAAAATGTTTCCAACCACACATGCACATAAGAATGTTTTAAAATAGGAACCACAAGAACATGCATATCTAATTGTTTTTCAATAATGAGGAGAAGCAGGTAAAGAAGCTAGTGATCAGATGGGTTAGTGGCATCTTGAGAAGCATCAAGTACGGTGTTGTCATCTTCAACCCTAGGTGAGTCGGCCATCGTTGATGCATCATCCTCCTCAGGTTGGATCATAGAGAAGTCCTGATCAAGAAAGGCAATCTGGCCTTAACGGCGAAACGCCTTAAAACCAAAGTCCCACTACTCGGCGAGAATAACCTTCCCATCCATCGAGTCCATGTATTCTGTGATATGTTGATTGATGTTCTGTTTGAACTCTCCAGAATCTTTGAACTCTTAGATGAAGTCGATCTTCCCTCGAGCATTGATGAACTCCTGTTCTCGGCACTTGCGCTCTAAATCAGCAATGATGGCTTGTTTGGCCTTTAGCTCTACTACCATATCCTTCTTCTCCCTGGTCAACTCTCCAAGAGCATTTTGCAACCTTTCTAGATCAACTTTCAAGTCTTTATTCTCATATTGGAGGGGCTCCATCTGCTCTTTCACCTACTTCACTTACTTCACCTGCTGTCCCGTAGATAACAACCTCCTCTCAGCGGCTTTCCATGCATTGTGATATTCAATCATCCTGACCACTACGTGGTGATCAAAGGTCACGACCTAATAAAAAACAATAACATAATGAAGAATGGAGGAGATTGCGTGAAAAAGAGAAGTATATTACTTACAGTCATGTATATGAGCTAAACGGATAACAAGGAAGATAAAATTGCACTCACATTCGCCATCTCCTGATGGAAAGGCAACAGTAGAGGGCGATAGTGCACGCATGGCTTCTTGATCGGAGGGAGGAATAGAGCCTTCAATCACCCTGCACCCTGACTCCCCTTCCATGAATACAGATAGCCCAGTTGTATCATAGGCAGAGGGAAGGGATGAGGGGATCTTAGCCAGCTCTATACCTGAGCTCGGTAAGCCACCTCCTAAGCTACTGCACAGCCCTTTCTTTGAGTGTTCAGCCTCATTGGGAGGGTTCCCAGCCGGCTGAGTGGCGGTCTTCACCACATTCTCTCCTTTTTTCTCTTTTATTCTTTTCCTTTGTGTAGAGATTCTTGGGCGTTTAGCAAATGGTGCCCCAGAGCTATCGGCTCCCACGGCAGCCCTCTTCTCCTTAAACTCTTTCAACCTCCTCTGAACTTTCTTGACTACTTTGCTCATCTTCCATAAAAAGCACACAGACTGGTTAGCTAGCACTAAAGGGACATGCAGTTCAGTAAAAAGAGAGAGAGAGAGAGAAGTAAGAACAACAATGTAGGTCACCTGACATCTCAGACACCTTCATAACCTCCTCTAAGCAAAATAAATCGAGGGCATCAAAAGTAGGTTCAGGTCCAAGGAGATACTCACTATGATTATCAGGGGTGACCAGGGTACCTAATGCCCTGTCCTCATGCGCGTGAGCAAGATTCACTATCTGTTTCCCTTCTTCAGAGATTTTTAGATTCTTAGCATGACCTAGACATAGACCCTACTAAAGTCATTTATAGTCCAGCTAGAAATATAGGGCAAGTAATAAGAATGAAAGCAAAAGTGTACTAACCATCTTTAGAAGGCTCTGCCCAAACTTGTTGGACCCTCGAAGTGGCATCATCCATAACCTCCTAGGGCTAGAACTCCCAACCACTCCCAGAGACGAAGAAGAAATGGCTTTTCCAGTGTTTGTTTGAGAAAGGTAAGCCGGTGACCAGACCTCGTTTGTCACGGGCCTAAAGGCTCATATATCTGTAGAGATGCTCTACTGGCTTGTAAAACCAAAACAGCTCCTGGAGGGTTAGACACTTCTCCCTACCACCAAGTATGTGCTAGGGGACCATATTCCCAATCAGGATCCTCCAAGCGTTGGGAACTAACTGACCAGGGGCAATCCCCAAAAAATGAAGGAGTTCCTTCGCAAGAGAAGGAAGGGGAAAATGAAGCCCTATGTGGAAGGCTCCTTAAAAAAAATAAAACTCTCCCTCAAGGTCTGAGCAAGCACGCTCGTTAGGTAAGGGTACACTATGATAGATTGAGTCAGGAATTTGAAATTGAGTCCGAAGTCGTTCCAAGTCGTGGCTCTCGATGGTGGAGGCGATGCCAGCAGCGGTGAAAGGAACGTAGAAATGGCCCACTTGTACATGTAGGTGTTGTAAGACAGCGTCCCATTGGGCTTGCTCAGCAGCCAATGCTTCTAAACAAGCCGTCTCGTTACCAGAAGAAGGTGTGGAAGTGGAGGCTCCCTCACGACGGGAACGCCTCAAGGTCAAAGGATCCTTAGAGCCCTCCATAGATAAGTTCTCATCAACTAGACGAAATTAAGGGATGGGAACTGAGTGATGGGTGGGAGCAGAGTTAAGTGGTTTTAGACAAGGAATACAAGCGGGTGAAGGGTCCCGAATCTCAAGGAAAAGTGGGTCGAGAGGTTCAGACTCAGAGAGCGAATTCTCACCAAGATTCAGGGGATTGCCACGAACGATTTCAAGAAAAGAGGACTCCACTTCCTTCGAAGAACTGGATAATACTATCTATCTCTTACCCCCAGACATAAGTGATTAAAGGTTAAGCGTATTAAAGTCCTAGTAACCCTAATAAATAGAAACCCTAGGAGTTCTCAAGGGGAGAATTACGAATGGGGAACCCACAAATCGTCCTCACAGAAAATGAAGAGCAAAAGGAAGAAAAAATTACCCGGGTATAGGAATCCGAGTGTGGAAGGCTCCGGTATGAACGGCGGTCTCAAATCAACAGCGAGCCTGGGAAGGTCCTTCGTCCTCTCGAAGTCTAACAGAAAGGAGAATGATAGTTCCTACCTTTTCTTTTGAGGAATTCAAATCTTGAAAGACGATTTAAATGATGGACGAAGGAGATTGATCCCACGCTTGGTTAATCTACGATTGGGAAAGTTCTTGCAGAATTGGGGACTTAGGTCCAAGGAGCATTAAATACGCGGCATATGGCGGTTGGATTACATCTGGGGGAAATAGTTGGGGGCGTCCATCTGGCTCATTGAGAAACTCAATAATTGATGGCTCACAATAAATGAGCTGCCGTTAGGACTGTGCAATAACCTGCCCAACCCGCCCAACCACCCTGCACCGGCCTGCAAATATCAGTGCGCTGCCTTTTAGTTTTACTTTTACTATTTTACAGACTTTACACTTTACTATTTATAGTACACAGAACCCTTTCGTTTTCCTCTTCTATGCTCTCCCTCTCTCTGTCTCTCATCTAGGGTTACCTCGTCACCCTCACCGGTGCCTCATCGCCACCCTTGTTGGTGCCTTATAGCCACCCTCGCCGACGCTTCACCGCCACCCTCATTGTCCACCATCATCGGCCGTCGCCAGTCCGTATTTAACAGGTTCTCTCTCTCTCTCTCTCACCTTCTATGTATCTCTCTCATCTATCTTTCATTCTCTCTCTCACCATCTCTTTGTGGGTTTGATTATGATTTTATTTTTTTATCATTTTCACCTTTTTTTTTGCTTGATATTGTTTCTGGTTGGTGTCTTCTGAAAAAATAATATTTAATGGAAAGAGAATTTCTGTAGTTTCTTTGCATAGATGACCTTTTCTTGCTTTCTTTTGTTTTGGAAAATATAGGTCTTTTTGACTTGCTCTATTTTTCTGTGTAGAAGTTTTTGGAGCTTAGCTTTGTAGTTTTACATGGGTTACATCCCCTTAGGTTGCCTCTAAACAATTATTTACTAATGAAAAAAGTGAAAGTTGGGGATAACCACCTACAATAATTTGTTTTTCCATTATGTCCAACTTTTTTTAAATTCTTTAAGTCCACCAAACTGTTTTTCATTAAATAAGCCCACATGAAGTTATGTCATTTTGAAGTTTAGAAATCAAAATTATGTATGTCCATATACCTTTTGCATGAAAAAAGTTGTGCACGTGGACCTGTAGAGAAAAAGGGGAAAAAAAGTAAAGAATTTGTTTCTTTTATTTTTCGGACCGTAATATTTTGGACTTGGAGTTCTTGTTCATGGGCTCTCTATTTTTATAGGGACCGAGTTGTCCAATAATTATGTGTGCATCTCGATTTATTAGAGCTATTTCTGTTTATTTCCTGATTTAATAACTTAAATTTATTTTCTAATATTTGTTCTGAAGCTTCTGCAGAGGAAATAACTCACGTTTACAAGAAAAAGCAAAACAGTAAATCTGTGATTAACTATGGAGGAAGCACAGGAGATAAAGCCAGGTGGTGAGAATGATGTGAGTATAAACTCTTCAACTCAAACCACCAAAGGAAAAAATCAAAAAATGAAATGCAAAGTTTGGGATCACTATTCTTTGGTTGATGGTGGTAATCCTAAATATCCAACAGCAACTTGTAATTATTGTGGTAAGACTTATGGAGCCCGCGAAAAACAAGATGGTACTAGTAATTTGTGAAGTCATCTTAATGATCAATGCACAAAGTACCCGTTTAAGATTGTGGACAAGAAACAAAAAACTCTATGTTTTGTTAAAGATTGGGAGGGAAAAGAGAAAGAACAAGATGGTATTAGTTTAAAAGCAGTGGGTTATACTGAGAAAGTTTGTAGAGATGCATTAGCAAAGATGCTTATTGTTGATGAATTACTTTTTAGGCATGTGGAGAAAGAAGGGTTCAAGAATTTTTGTCAAGTTATGCAACCTAGGTTCACTCTTCCCTCGCGCACAACTATTGCTTGTGACTGCATGAGAATATATAATGAAGAAAAGGGAAAATTGAAGAAGGCCATTAGAAAGCAAATGATTTGTCTAACAACTGACACTTGGACATCAATTCAAAATGTTAACTATATGTGTCTTACTGCCCATTGGATTGATGATAATTGGAACTTGCACAAAAGAATTCTCAATTTTTTACAAGTTCCTAATCATAAGGGTGAGACCATTGG
>JAULJZ010218663.1:0-17942 GCA_032270985.1 Heliamphora pulchella | reverse complement strand
CTCAAGACATAATTTGAGTTAGGGTCGGGAGTTCAGTCAGGACCTTTAGTGGAATAAGTTCTGGTTCGTACGGGAAATGATCTAGATCGGGGACATAGTTAGGGATATCCAGTTTTCTCGTACGGTTAGTCCGAGTCCTATACTTCCTCGTGATCCCTCACGTAGCCCATTATACGCACGGATAGTTTTCTTGTTGGTTTCGGTAATTATTTAATTTAATTAGAATGCCAGTTTTGCCGTCGGAGACATTCAAGGATTAAATTAAATAATGAAGGGGCGCTTTTGGTTTTTGGCACACCTAGGGATTACTCCCTAGGTGGCCGGCCCTAGGAGATGAAAGGATTGGTTTTTATGTTAAGTATATATCTCCATATCCTTTTAGAAAAGAGGATATACACTTAACATATCTTTTGATATATATCCTTAACATATTTTTTTATATATGGAGATATATATCAAGAGGAGGCTTTTAATAAATACCCAAATCCTAATTTCTCCTAACCTAGCCGCCACTCTCTCTCTCTCTCTCTTTTGGCAATCCATATTTTGCCTTTTGGAGATAAGTGTTAGGAGAAACCAAGGCAAGAATACACGAAGATCCAGATCGGTGCCCACTCACCAGGATCGTCGCGTGCGTCGGGATATACATGAGAAGATCGTTGGGTCATCTCGGATCGTTGTTCGGCAACAAAGAAACTTGTTCAAGTTTCCTGAAGGTATATTTAATCATAAAATATCAAATTATTTTATTATTTTTCATGAAAATCGCACAACGTCATTTTTTACTGTCACGACGTCGTTCTTCGAACTTTTTTCGCTGCGCGGCTCTAACGTTACGGCCTGATTCTACTTTTTGGGATACGTAAGCAGCTTCTTTTAAGAAGTCTGGCTACCTTCTTTGTTTTATCCATATTTGAATCCGAGTAATGATCAATGCAAATTTATCTTTGAGTCCTGATAATAAAATTGTTTAATTGCAAGAATCGAAAATTTTTAAATAATTGAAAACCTTTTTTCAGATAAATGTGGAGTTTTCATTATTTCAGCTGCGATCACAAGGTTTTGAAAATAAAGAGCGGGCACGCAAGTACCAAACTCTAAACAAAAAAAAACTACAAAATGCTAAGAGCAAAACAGATCTATCAGATCTTCCTTCTCTTTGCTACTTGTTCTTCTCCATCTTCTTTGTTCCTACTCTCTTTATCCTGAACCAACCAAGCCTTGTACTCCTCGGGGAGCTCAGTGTGGGGTAGCTCCTACATCTCCATCAGAAAACGAGATGGCCAAGCCTCCAGATACCGTGCTAGAAATTGGGCCTAAAGGGATGATGAATTAATACGACCTCATACGCCGTGAAATAAGATCTGACCTCTACTAAATTACCTCATGATCTGGTGGACAGCTGTAAACCAATCAGCAAAACATCTGGATGGTCCATAATGGTCAAAGTCATAAAAAGGGATCGACCACTAGGAACACTACCAAGTGATATCTCTGAAGAAAGATATTGTCTTCAAACTGCCTCAGTAGTGCATATCGCGTAAAAAGGACAATAGACAGAGACAGCAGCGTTGTGCCCTTTCGAAATCAGTTTTTATAAAAGATTTACCTTCTCTATCAGCCAGATCTAAAAAGAGATAAAAGAGGTAAGAATCGAGAGAAATCATCAAAAGGAGAGATGTGTGATAGTGAAAAAGGAGAGAAAAGCGGTAAAATTCGAGAGAAATCAACAAAAGGAGAGAAGAGCAGTAAAATCTGATAGAAATTAGCAAAATGAGAGAAGAGCGGTAAAAATCGAGAAAAATTGACAAAAGGAGAGAAGGGCGGAGAAAACGAGAGATTTGAGTTTCTCCTTGGAGAAGAAGAGAACTACCGGCAAAAGCTGGGGTTACACCCCGATGGATAGCGTCTAGATCAATCAGGATCTCAGCTAAAACTAGGGGCACGGAGTCTTTTTTTGCCCTTATTTGCTCAGCAATGTCCATAGAATAGTGCTAACTCGGCCGTCATATGAAATCAGAAGGCACTGGGCAAGCAGACAGATGCCCAGAACATAACGGCATCGCAACTAAAAGTTGAAGTCACCAAGGGCACCGGTAGGACAGAATCTGTGTCTAGTGAATCCCCATGGATGAAGAAAGAAATCTCTTGTCCAGTCTGACCACAAGGATGTATGATGAACATGGAAGGTATTGGCATGAGCTCTCGTGAGACGAGACTAAGAATGACGGTGAACTCCTCTACAGTGGGGCATAACTCTTCAAAACCAAAGCAAAAAAATATGAGCCCGTGGATCCTAAAAGTATGTGCCAGCCCTAGCAACGGTTTGTTGATCCAAGACCTGGTGCGCCAGAAAAATCTTTCAAGCCCTAGAAGACTAGGCACCCTAAGCCCTGGTACGCCAGGCAAACCTTGCACGTCCTAGTAGAAGACTAGGAACCCTAAGCCCTAGTGCGCCAGGCAACCCTAGGTTCGTGTGTGAGTGACGATCATTTGGTTATCTCTAAACCCTAGTCCATAAGGCGTCTAGGTCCTAAGTCCGTAAGGTGTCTTAGGTTTTCTCCAAACCTTAGTCCATAAGGAGTCTAGATCCTAAGTCCAGAAGGTGTCTTAGGTTTTCTCCATACCCTAGTCCATAAGGCGTCTAGGTCCTAAGTCCAGAAGGTGTCTTAGGTTTTCTCCAAACGCTAGTCCATAAGGCGTCTAGGTCCTAAGTCCGTAAGGTGTCTTAGGTTTTCTTCAAACCCTACTCCATAAGGCGTCTAGGTCCTAAGTCCATAAGGTGTCTTAGGTTTTCTCCAAACCTTAGTCGATAAGGCGTCTAGTTCCTAAGTTCATAAGGTGTCTTAGATTTTTCTTCAAACCCTAGTCCATAAGGTGTCTGGGTCATAAGTCCATAAGGTGTTTTAGGATTTCTTCAAACCCTAGTCCATAAGGCGTCTAGGTCCTAAGTCCATAAGGAGTCTTAGGTTTTCTCCAAACCCTAGTCCATAAGGCGTCTAGGTCATAAGTCCATAAGGTGTGTTAGGTTTTCTCAAAACCCTAGTCCATAAGGCGTCTAGGTCCTAAGTCCATAAGGTGTCTTAGGTTTTTTTCAAACCCTAGTCTATAAGGTGTTTAGGTCCTAAGTCCAGAAGGTGTCTTAGGATTTCTTTAAATCCTAGTCCATAAGGCGTCTAGGTCCTAAGTCCATAAGGTGTCTTAGGTTTTCTCTAAACCCTAGCCCATAAGGCATTTAGGTCCTAAGTCCAGAAGGTGTCTTAAGATTTCTTCAAACCCTAGTCCATAAAGGCGTCTAGGTCCTAAGTTCAGAAGGTGTCTTAGGTTTTCTTCAAACCCTAGTCCATAATGTGTGTAGGTCCGAAGTTTAGAAGGGGTCTTAGGTTTCCCAAGCCTTAATGTGCTAGGCATCCTATGTTCCAAGCCCTGGTGCGCCAGGCAAATCTCTCAAAGCCCTAGTGCGCTAGGCATCCGAGTTTTTACATCTTGACTCGACCTATTAATTCATGGTTATCCCTCCCGGTAAAGATAGTTTTATGCCTTGACTTGGCTTTCAATTATTTGTATCTCACACCTCATCCCAAATTTAATTCGCGATCTCTCCGATAAGATTAACTTTAAGCCGAAGCTTGGCTTTTTATCTCTCTTCCGATAAATCTAATCTAAGTCATAACTCTATCCCGCACCTCGTCCCGAATTTTTAAAGTTTTAACTCGACCTATTAGTTTGATATTTTTTTCATCGGTCCTCCTCATGACCCTAAACAGACTCGTCGGTCCTCCTCATGACCCTAAACTAACTCGGTCCTTTTCACGACCTTAAACTAACTCGTGTTTGCATTTCACTATTCCTATCTGCATCATGTTAGCATTTGTTCCTGTTAGCATATGCATCATGTTTCTTATCTTGCATCTTTGTATTTTGCCCCACGAACTACGTTTTGGTCTGATCCCTAACAAAAGGGGTACGTAGGCAGCTCAATGAAAATTCGAGTACGACCAATTCATATGCATGCTTGTATGTTTGTGGCCTAAGATTGACGGCTCGGTCAAATAGATGTTGTCTCTGGATCTTTGACATAACTTGCTCCACGCGTTGCTACGCAAGTTATATCAAAGATGGGCAACTGTAGACACCTCAATTTGACCCCGCCTAATCTTAGGTGAATCCGATGATGAAAACAGCTGGAATAGTGCTTCAGTTCGATCAAAGTGATCCAAGCTCAGTATTTGAACCCAATTGTCAAAATCGTCAAAACCAATGAAATTATGTCGAACCACCAATAACTTGTTACGCAAGCAACTCCAACATGGCAGCCTCCAATTTGCATTATGGCGACCGCCAACTTTCAATATGGCGACCGCCAGTAGAACATTCTAGAAGCTTCTTTTAATGTGGCGACCGCTATGTTCATATCCGGCAGCTGCCAACTCCAAAAATTCTGACGTGTCCCAGAACGTGTCACCATCTCATTGGTTGAAGAATTCTATGAATACTTTACTCCCTGCTATGTTTTGAAGACAGAAAATGAGTGAGAGGTTTTGAAAGAGAAGCTCTACCGAGACGCCGAGCAATTTTGAGCCCCAACGCCGAAGCCCTGCTGAATTACCCATATCTGAGCCTTCGACACCCATTTTGAAGCCTTGCTTGGATCACCACCTAAGGATTTGACCACGAGGCACATTCTCCAACTTGAGGATTCTCCAAAAATCTAGGTATCTTGGTTGGACTCCCGATCTTTCTAGCTCCATTTCTTCTCTTTTGGAGTGATCGGGTTAAATTCAATTTCAATTTTCGCATTTCTTTCCTTCGCATAGTTAACCTTGTTTGTTATTTAATTTGCTTTATTTAGCTTAGTATTCTTAATTAATTGTTTAGTTCACACACCCATACTAAGCACATTATCTTTTTCTTTAATTTATTCATTAAGATAATGCCAATATAAATTAGCAATACGACTAATAATGTTGTTATTGTTATAATTCAAGTACTTACATAAAAATAGTTATAATTATCAATATTACATCCATTTAAATTCTAGTATATTGTTTTTTTTTCTTTCTTTTTATGTTAATTTAATGTCCTAACATTTAATTTTCTTTTCTCTTCCTTTAATTAGTTTAATTTATTTATTAGCATTCTATTTCATTTTCTTTTCTTTTCTTGTAACATTAGTTTAGTACTCAATTTTATCTTCTTTTTAGCATAATATTCCTTTTCTAACTTTTATTTCTTTTCCTTTTCCATCAATAGTAGTGTAATTTTTTTCTATAACATTTATTTTTATTTTATTTTTATTTTTTTATCATTAGCTTTATTCTCCTTATAATGTAGTATTTTAATTTTTAAAATTTTATTATTAGCTTTAATTTTCTTATAAAGTACCATTTAGCATTTTTTTCTCCTAATATTAGTACTTATAAAGTTCTATTTTTTTCTTTTTATAGTTTTATTTTCTTTTAGCACTTATTTTATCTTCCTTTTCCTTTTTTTTCACTAAATTCAAAAAAAATCACAAAAAGTCTTTTTACCTAATTTTCATTCCCTAAACATAATTTTCTTTTCTTTCATTTTCGTTTTAAATATAAATAGTCAAATTTTCTTTTGTTAATATTTTATTTTTCTAACCTCTTTTTTTATCTTAGCATAAGTTTCTTTTGTAACTTTCTTTTAGAATTCTTTTTTTTAATGCATATTTTATTTTGTATTTCTTATTTATTTACAAATTCACCATGTTAATGTTAGCGCATGTTTTAGTTTCTTTATTTGAAAGCATGTTTAAGATAGTTTAATTTATCTTTTACAACAATCCATATTTAGATAATTTTAGTATATTTCTTTTGTTCTTTTATGAAAATCATGATACTCATGTAATTTTTGTAAAATTGCATGAGGGAGTGCTCTATGTATCCTTTAGTTAGAAATTACATGCCTTAGGACTTAGGATTTTATCTCTTTATTCATTATAATTTGGAGTGCTATGTACATATGTTACGTATGTTTCATATTTGATTTTGGATGTTCTTTCTTTGTCTCTACTTTCTTTATTTACATGCATTTGAGAAATTTTATAAAGAACCAATGATGATTAGTAGAGGCCAACCTTTTGGTTGGGCGAACGGGGTACCTAACACCTTCCCCGATTCGTACCTTAACCCCCGAACCCTTTTCTCTAGTAAACGCTTTCAAGATCAGTAGCCATTTTTTGTTTTTCTTAGTTTTTCTCAAAAACTAAGTGGCGACTCCATTTTCAATAAAAGAGGTTTTCAAAATTTAGTTTCAAGGTGTTAAAATATTTTTTTAACACATCTTTTGAATCTCTTAGTTTTTAAACATTTTCCAAAACAACCCCTAAATCCCAACGCCACAGCCACCGGATGCTGTTGCCTGTTACGATTTTTTTGTGCCGCCTTCTGCTATTTTTTTTACCATTGATTTGGACTATTTTCCTACCCAATTTTACTTCTATTTTTTTGCCCAAAAAACTACCTGAAACCTGCCCCCAAAACCATTGCAAAATAAGCCAAAACAGTCCTAGAAACCGCTGGCTTGCGCCGCTGCCGGTGGCTATTTTTGCTGGATTTTAGGACTGTTTTGTTGTAGTTTTTTAATGCATAAAACCTGTAGAAACTTACCAAAAAATTTGTTGCAAAATCGTGAAAAAACCACTACGATCCATTGCCCGGACCACCCGAAACCACCACTGGTGTCGCTGGTTATGTCGCCGTCTGTTCTTCATGTTTTTGGATATTCAAACATGTTCTTAAATATTCTAAAATATATTTAAAAATAAATTAAATCTTTAATATTGAAAACCTATGTTCCGAAGGCTCACATTCGAACTAAAAAAGCTTAAACTATTACGTTAAACCCTCGTAATTAAAAAAATAAATAATAATTATCATTCAACTATTCAATTAAATATGAATAAAATAATGATCATAAAACCAGGATTAGAATGCCTGCAAAACAATGTTAACACAGTTCAAATCTACCCGACCCCTCAATTAATCGCAAATATAATCAAAACAGCTCTGATACCAATTGATAGAGGCAAAGTGCCAAGATTATTGATATGTATACGATTTTTCAAAAAATAAAAACTAAAGAAGCAATCGCCAAAATAAGCTCTAAATAAAAAATAAAACCCATGCCGCCACAGTTAATTTAGATGAATACCTTTTTGGTTGTTTCTTCAACTACGAACTTTGATTCTCCAAGTTGAAACTCTGAACATATCTTTTCGATGCAATTTTCGATCGTAGTACGGGCTATAATCCTTCGAGAACTGGTATCGGCAGAACCTAGACAACCTTAGTCTTGAAAGACAACTTATGAATTTGGTTCAGTTTACCCGCATATTTATAGGCTACAGGAGGGACCTGTGGAGTAATTATGACATAGACTTCTAGTGTGACCCAGATATCCTTTCAGCAATTTCTATAAATATGCAAACATCTCAGCAGTTTCTGTAATTATGAAAACCTTGCAGCAATTTCTGTAATTTTTATAAAATACTAAATTACAGTTCATACTACTAAAGAACTGTAACTGCACTCTTAGCCATAATTTTAAGAGAGGAGTGAATTGGAACTTAAAAATAAATAATAATTTTAAAAACTTTTTTCAAAACCTTTTAATATTGCAATCAAATAAAGCAAGATAATCAAATATTAATGAAATGCAAATATTAAAGAGGTTAGGGATAGAGAGATTGAACCAGACACTAAGGATTTTATAGTTGATCGGCTTTTTCCAAGCCTACGTCCACTCTTCAATTATCCCTTGAGTATTTTCACTATAGGGAACGCTTCACGGGCGCATTCTAAGCCTTTACAACTTCAAGACTTCACTTGAGCTATCCGAATGTTTATGGGCACATTCAAAAGCCTACTTCAGATTTAAGAAGATCCTATGAAAATAAACCCATATTTTCTTCTAATCCTTCTTGAACTCTTGTTTGATGATATTTACTCACTCATTCAAAGGATAAAGGATAACTCACTTTTGAATACAATAAATGAAGTGTATTAATGAGGAACACTCGCTCTCTTTATAGAAATGATTTACAATAAATGAGAAAGTAAATAGAGCTGAGGAACAAGAGTTGGAGCTTCAGCAATAAATGAGGGCTTGAGAATTCTGAGTTTGATCCAAGTAATAGAACAGTGATTGTAAGTCTCCAGTTGAAATTAAATGATGAGAAGTTATTCCTTATATGAGCTCTTGATCATTCATGACCGTTGGAGGTAGGTGGGAGTAATAAATGCCAGAAATCCAACTGTTAAGGTCTGCCGCGAATTTGAAATTTCGTCGCCGGTGTCGACACAACAGCCTTTGATGTCGACACAAAATGTCTTAGGGCCCGACACAATTTTTGCAAGCTTTCTCACCAACACAACGGTGTCGACATATTTAGATCTGGTGTCGACTCATTTGATACTTTAGCATCTGAATGAGGTACATTGTGTCAACTCAACTTGCCTTTGGTGTCGACACTAAATTCTGCAGGAAGCCTTGGTATATTTGTGCCGATATATTTGGACTTTGGTGTCGACACAAAAATTCTTCAGGTGGCCTCGGGACTTTTGTGTCGGCTCATCTTCAACTTTGTGTCGACACCCAAAATCTGCTGGTGCCCTCGGTTCTTTTGTGTCGACACAACTTTCATTTGTGTCAACTCAAATTACCGGATACCAAAAAAGAGAAACACTTTTGTGTTGACACAAATTTAATTTGTGTCGGCTCATTTTGAGTCCTGAGAGCTTCGATTCTTTTGTGTTGACACAAAACTTGTTTGTGTTGACACTAAATTTTGATACCTGAAAGTGACTTCATGAAATTGTTAGGGTGTCAAACCATTTGTTCAATAGGTGTTGACACACTTGATATGCTTCAAGTATACTTTGCCTTAAAAGTGTTTGACTTAATTTTCAATTGGGTTCAACACAAAATATTATCATCCAAGATTACTTAAGTGTTTTAATCATTTTGAGAGATTAGTCATTTCTTTTGGATAAAGATGTCAACTTAAATGTTCAAAATGTGTTAACACTTTCTTTTTAGAAATATAAAATATTCTCATTTTAAATCCATTTATTCTTAGAAAATGAATTATAAAAATCATCAAAATCAAAATAAAAAGCCATTGGGCTAACATTCTTCCATTTTTTGATGATTACAACCAATTCAACATTTTGTAGAAAATATTTGAAAATATTTTTTAACAAGGGTTCTCTCCTTATCGATATGCCTTAAACAATATGCAATAAAAAAAGCTAGGCATTTAATCATTATGATAGCACATATTTTTTATATGATTTGCAACAAATAATCAAGAAACATTCTGAGTTTATTAAAATTTGTACAATACAGTGAATTTGTGCAAAGTGATTTATCCTAAAAATCTGACCACGTATATAATTATTCATAGCCAAAACATTCAACAATCATTCATAGGCATATGAACAAGATATATTCAAACACATATATAAGCATAGGTAATCATTTAAGCATAAAAAAAAATGTTCAAACATTCATCCAAAATATTTAAACAACCCATTCAACTAAAAAAATGTATTTTAAACCATTTATATCTTCGCCTTCCATAAAAAAATTACTGAAAGTATGTAAATGTTTTCTTCTCTTCTCCCTTTCACTTCTCCCCTTCACTTTTTGTCTCACTTTACCTGTACCTTCTCCCCTTTTGTAATAGTCAAAAAAAAATTACTGGTCGTCCATAAATTTCTTATATTTCTTCTTCTCTTCTGTCTCACTTTACCTGTACCTTCTCCCCTTTTGTAATCGTTAAAAAAAATTTACTGGTCGTTCTTTGGATGCTCGTACTCTCTCATCCTTGGCTTCAACAGCGGCCATTGCTTCATATCTAGCAGCCAGTGCAAGGTATGCTTCCCATTTGAGACATGCTGCCTTTTGTTCCTTGGTCTCTTTTGGTTTGAATTGATTGGCCCATGCTTGTTTGATCCATTGTAGATATTCTTCGACCTTCTGAGAATTGACTTGGACATCCATCACCACCCCTTCGTCGTATTCTTTTTTGATTTGCCGAAGGATTGCATTGTTCACATTAACAATGGAAACAATGCTGTCGTCCATTGTACGACACAATGATCTCTCGGCATCAGTTGCTCTTTCAACCTCTTTGCGTAGAGTGCAATTAGATTTGTCGAGGTGCTTGACTTTGTTAGATAAGTCAGAAATGGAGTGGTTGAGATCAAAGAAGTCTTAGTCCACTTTGGCTTGAAAGGAAGATACGGTGGAGGATAAAGATTGAATTAAGGAAACTACTTCCGTTAAATCAACAGAAATAGGAGCAGAGGAGGTGGCAGATGAAGCAAAGACATATGTGGGAGGATGAGGAGGAGCATAGGAGGGATCACGAGTATTAGAAGGACCATGAAAATCAGGTCGAGCAGGAGGAGTATCAAGGTCTACATGAATGGGAGAAACATCTTGAGGAGGAGGAGGAGGAGTCCTAGCAGATGAAGGGGTACCACAACGAGAGGTGGTCCAAACACCATTAACATTTACAATTTGCATATGTTTTAGTGAGGAACTACTATACAAGTCATGTTTTAAAAAGGGTACCACCTTTTCCTTAGATAAGTTTATGCCGAAATGGCAAAAAACTCGAGTAAGATACATTCCGTGTGGGAGAGAGGAGTTTGACTTGCTGTGAGAGTGAAGCACATGAGAAATAAATAAAAAGCCTAGGTCTAGGATCTTCTATTCAAGAATACACCATATAATGAAAATATGCATGTATGTGACGTCTCCAAGTTTTTCCATTTGTGGTAAAAAAATATGATTTACCATGTGATGCAAAATGCACATTATAGGTTTGAGTGAGTTAGCCTCTAAGGGCTTGGTGGGGTCAATATCATCATTCTCAAAAATGTTCTTTACAAATTCAAAAAAGGAAAAACCTTCAAGATCAATGGATTTTTTGTTATAGTGAACACAAATTTCCCCTTTTAGAATGCCAAGAATCTCATTTAGAGAAAAGGGAGTCAAATGAATGTCTACACCATTTACCCATGTGGTAATGGTGGTGGATGGAACGAGTGAAATATGAAAATGTGCATAAAATGATTTCACCAGTGTGGGATAATGGGGTTCTCAGAGTTGAAGAAGTTTTTCCCACCCAAGACTTGAAAAGAGATCATTGAATCTCATTTCAATGGAGTAAAAAAAAGAAAAATCTACACTATGATCGGGAACGACCTTTTGACTTACAACGATGCAAAATATAATTGACAAATTTTGGGGGTTTTGAAAGAAATTACCGCTGCCTAGCTACGTTTTTCGGTACCGTCTCTGCTGTTGTCGTCGTCGCTGGAGTCGTTTTCTTCCTCTTGGACGTTCTAGGGCTTGAGAAAGTACCTTCTCTGATTCATTTCGACCATTTTCCCATGGTTCTTGGAGGTATTTTGATAGATTTGGGTTGGATTTGGAAATCAAAAGAAGAAGAAGATGAGGAGTCGACACAAGTTTTGAAAAAACAATTTCGCGGGAGATGAACAGTTTTAAAGAGAGAGAGGGAAATGATGCGACGTTTGGGGGACCAACATCTCTTTATATAGGCGTAACGATTTGTGTCGACACAAATTATAGTTGGTGTTGACACTTTTCGTAGTGAGTGTGGGTATCGAAAGCAGGAAATGGTGCCGACACATTTTCAGAAGGTGTTGACACATTTGGTTATTTGGGTCGACACGATTGAGTTTTGTGTCGACACAAATTTATAGAGAGTCACGGAGCAGATATGGTGTCGACACTATATAGAAATGGGTCGACACTTTTGTCGTAGTGTCACTTCTATATAGCTTTGAGTCAACACAATACACAATTGTATCGACATTTTTTCAAGTGGTGTCGACACATTTTCACATTTTAAGAAAGAACATCGAGGGCTTTGAAATGCAATGAAAAGATATGGTTAGTATGGCATATTAATCATGAATTAGGAGCACATAACATACCATGTTCTCTTCTTATATAGCATATTTTTTCTTTATTTAAGGGTTTTGTGAAAATGTCCACTAACTGGTAATCTGTGCCTATAAATTTAAGTTCGATATTTCTTTTTTGCACATGATCTCGTATAAAATGATGTCTAATCTCTATGTGCTTGGTTCTTGAATGTTGTATAGGATTCTTGGATATATTAATTACACTAGTGTTATCACATTTTATAGGGATATAATCTAAATGAAAATCATAGTCTTCTAATTGTTGTTTCATCTAAAGAACTTGTGCACAATAACTTCCATCTTCAATGTACTCAGCCTCTCTGTACACAAGGTCACTAAGTTCTGTTTCTTGCTAAACCAAAAGATTAGTGAGGGTCATAGGAATTGGCAAGTACCACTTGTGTTTTTTCTATCTACTTTGCATCTGACAAAATCAACATATGAATAGCCAAATAACTCAAAGGCTATTGCTCTAGGATAAAATAATCCTAGATTTTGTGTACCTAAAAGGTATCTAAAGATGCGTTTAACAGCGGTCACATGTGATTCTTTTGGATTTGATTGAAATCTAGCACACATGCATACACTAAACATAATATCTGGACAAGTAGCAGTTAAATATAAGAGAGATTCGATCATACCTCTATAACGCTTTTTATCTACTGCTATGCCATCTTCATCTTTGTTAAGTTTCGTTGTAGGACACATTGGAGTTCCCATGGATTTTGTCGTTAGCATGTCGAACCTTTTCAATATGTCCCTCGTGTATTTAGCTTGATTGATGTAGATTTTTTCTTGAGTTTTTTTAATTTGGAGTTTGAGAAAATAGTTGAGCTCACTCATCATACTCATCTCGAATTCTCCCTACATACACTCAGTAAAATTTTTGCAAAGAGATTTGTTAGTTGTACCAAAAATTATGTCATCTACATAAATTTGTACAACTAGTATATCATTTTCATGAGACTTGATGAAAAGAGTGGTATCTATTTTTTCTCTTGAAAACTTATTTTCAATCAAGAATTTTCTTAACCTTTCATACCAAGATCTAGATACTTGCTTTAAACAATAGAAAGCTTTGATAAGTTTGTAAACATGGTTTGGAAAATCTGAATTTTCAAAGCTAGGAGGTTGTTTCATAAAAATTTCGTCCGAGATAAAACCATTTAAAAAGGCACTCTTGACATCCATTTGATAGAGTTTGAAATTTTTAAAGCACGCAAAAGAAATCAACATCCTAATGGCTTCAAGTAGAGCCACAAGAGCAAAAGTCTCATCAAAATCTATGCATTCTTCTTGATTGTAACCTTGGGCTACCAATCGAGTTTTGTTCTTAAGAACTACTCCATTCTCATCCATTTTATTTCTAAAAATCCATTTTGTACCGATGATGGAGTGTTCCTTAGGTCTTGAAACTAAAGTCCAAATCTTATTTCTTTCAAATTGATTTAGCTCTTCTTGCATAACCAAGGTCCAAAATTCATCGTTTTTGGCTTTCTCAAAATGTCTTGGTTCAATCTGAAAAAAAAATGCTAAGTTACCACAAATATTCTGTAGAGAAGATCAAGTTTTGATACCTTGTGATGGATCACCAATGGTAAGATCTTTTGGGTGACCATGAGCATATCTCCACTCTTTAGGTAAGTCTGAATTTTTTTAATTTGCCGATTCAACAATCTGTTGGATTATATTTTGTTGAGAATTTGAAGCTCCCTCTTGATTTGGCTCTTCCTTTTATTTGATGAAGATATCTTCAATGCCTTTTTCTATGTCTAACAAGTTATCTTCACAAAAATCTTTTAAATAACCAAGGTTAGTTTCATCAAAAAACATGTATAGATTCTTCAACAACTAGGGTCCTTTTGTTGAATACTCTATACGCTTTACTAGATATAGAATATCCTAGAAAAATACCTTTATCAGATTTTGCGTTGAACTTGCCCAAAAGTTCTTTATTATTGTTTAAAACAAAACATTTACACCCAAAAGCGTAAAAATAATTGATGTTAGGTTTTCTTCCATTCCATAGCTCATATGGAATTTTCTTGAGAGAAGCTCTTATCATAACTCTGTTTATGATAAAACAAGTGGTATTGATAGCATCGGCCCAAAAGTATCGTGATAGATTATTTTCACAGAACATGGTTCTAGCCATTTCTTCCAATGTCCTATTCTTCCTCTCAGCAACTCTATTTTCTTGAGGGGTTCTAGGAGCAGAGAAGTTATGATTAATACCATTATCATCACAAAACTTTTTAAAATCTTTATTTTTAAATTCTCTACCATAATCACTTTGGATACTTGTGATTTGAAAATTTTTTTCATTTTAAACTCTCCGAGACAGTTTTACAAAAGAGGCAAAGACTTCATCCTTATGAGCTAAGAATAGCACCCAAGTATATCTAGAGAAGTCATCAGCAATAACAAAGGCATATCTCTTGCCTCCAAAACTTAGAGTTCTTGTTGGATCAAATAAGTCCATGCGCAATAGTTGTAGTGGCCTAGAAGTTAAAATCTTATTTTTGGAATGAAAAGAACTTCTAACTTGTTTGCCTTGTTAACATGCATCACACACTTTGTCCTTTTCAAATTTGATTTGGGATAACCCAATCACCAACTCCTTTTTTAAAAGTTTGGAAATTAAATTCATGTGTGCATGTTCAAGCCTTCTATGCCACAACCAACTATTATCACTCAAGGCGGCTAAGCACTTGGTGTCATTCTTGAAAAAAATCATTTAGAGTAAATGTATAAATATTTTCATGTCTATGACCTTAAAAAATAATTTTGTTATTGGTTAAATCTTTAGTAACACACTTAGCATGATCAAACAAAACTTTGTAGTCTTTGTCACAAAGTTGGCTTATGCTAAGAAGGTTATGTTTTAAACCATCTAGAAACAAAATATTTGCAATAGAAGAGGAAGGAATTTTATCAATACAGCCAATTCCTATGATTTTTCCTTTGCTATTGTCTCCAAAAGTCATAAATATACCATCTTTTGGTTTGGGAGATGCAAATATCGATTGGTTGCCTGTCATGTGTCTTAAGCAAGTGCTATCAAGGTACCACATCCCCTTCTTAAATGAGGATTTGAGACATACCTGCAAGGAGAATTAAGTTTTGATTTTTAGTACCTAAATTTTATTGGGTCCTTTGGTATTAGTTCTTTGAGGGTGTGTTCCTTTAGGAACCTAACCCTTCTTGATAGAAATATTTCAGTGTTTTTCGTGTGGACAATGTGTGACAGTGTGCTCATGCTCATAACAGTGAAAACAAGTGGCATTTGTATGATCAGATGATACTTTGACGAAAATGTTGCTTAAGAATTTTTATTTCTTCTTAAGTTTATATACGATTCTAACTTTGTCAAAAACAAATTTTTGCATGCCAAGAAGTTTATCTAAATTATTCTTTCATTGAGTGAACTTATAAACAGTTTTTGTGAGGTACTCAACTTTTTCACTCAAAACTTTATTTTCATCCTTCAAAACAGATTTTTTACTTTTCAAGGTTTCAATTTCAATTGTGGAGAAAAGAACTAACTTTTTCAAAATAGAATTCTTTGCACTCATTTTTCTCAACTCATCATGCAAATCTTCAAATGCACTTTGCAATTTATCTAAGGAAAAAGGATAAGGAGTTACCTCATCATCTTCTCTAGCCATGAGGCATAGATTAGCTTCTTCATTTTCTTCCTTTTCATCCTCAGAGCTGCTGTCATCGCTCTCATCCCACGCAGCTTTCATTGCTTTCTTGAAGCCCTTTTTGAATTACTTTTTGAGCTGAGGACATTCAGTTTTGACGTGTCTAGGCTTTTTACACTCATAGCAGATGATTTCTTCTTTCTTGAAGTCGTTCTTGAATTTTCTAGAGTTGCCTTTGAATTTGGTAGGCTCGCCTGGGTGTCCTTCCTTCTTAAAGAACTTTCTTTCTCCTTGTTTTTTATTTCTAAGAAACCTTTTGAATTTCTTTGTGACGAGGGTCATGTCTTTATTCTCATCACTTGAGGAGTCTTCCTCAAATTTTTCATCACGTGTTGAGGATTTGAAAGCGATGCCTTTCTTCTTTTTGTTTTCATACTCATCGTCTATCTTTATGTTCATCTCATGGATCTTGAAAAAACCACGAAGTTCTTCTAAACTAAGCCTGTTTAGGTCTTTAGCTTCTTGAATAGTTATGACCTTAGCTTTTCAACTCTTAGGCATGCACTTAAGAATTTTTTTCACTGTTTCTGCATTTCTATAAATTTTGCCAAAAGATTTAAGTCCATTAATAATGTCAGTGAAGTGAGTAAATATATCAGAAATGGTTTCATCATGCTTCATTTTGAATTATTCATAGTTATGTACAAGCAAACTAATTTTGGACTCTTTCACTTGATTTGTACCCTCATGGATAATTTTTAGTCAATCTTATATTTCTTTTGCGGTGTCACATGTAAAGATCCTATTGAACTCATTTGGGTCAAATGAGCAATATAGGAGATTCATGGCTTAAGTGATCTTTTAAATTTCTTTAATATCAATTTTAGTCCATTCAGCCTCAGGTTTAGGGACGGAAGCCCCTTCAACGATTTTGGTAGGTCTTTTGAGTCTATTAATAATAATTGGTCAAAGGTCATAGTTTATGGTTTGAATGTTGATTCTCATTTTAACCTTCCAATAATTATAATTTGTTCCATTGAACAAGGGTAGTGTTAGAGGCAAAACTGCCAAAATTATTGTTTTTGCAAACGATTTTTAAAAAAAACTTAACTGGACGGGCAAATGCTGAAACGGGCTCTAGATAAAACTTTTGATGTTAAACAATCAAAATTAAAATCGTGCAGCCAAAGTTAATTTAGAAGAATACCTTTTGTCGATCGATTCTTCAACTACGATTTGATTCTGAGTTGAAGCGCCTGTCAGATCTTCTACTGTATTTCCTTACGCGATTTTCAAACGCAGTGTGGGCTACAGATTATCGAGAACTCATACCGCTAAAACCCAGATATATATAGTCTTGAAAGATAAGTTATGATATAAAACTGGTTCAACCTACCCGCATATATATAGGGGTACAGCAGAGACCTAGGAAATAATTATGAGTAAGATTTCCAGTGCAACACAGACACCTACCAGCGGTTTCTGCAATTATAAAAAGACAGCAGTGCTTTTTGAAATTTCTATAAAATACTGAATTACACTTCACACCACTAAAGAATTATAATCGCACTCTGACCCATAATCTCAAGACCTTCTTGCACTGAGCTCCTGTTATTAAATGCTTACCATTTCACCACCACGTTAAGATTTTTGATACTCGCCAATTAAATTTAATTACTAGTAATTTAATTTAATCGGCATCTTGATATTTTTTTAGCCCTTCCACTTAACTTATTTGACCGTCGAATAATTAAATCCACCTGCAGGGTTTGGCCGTGTCAAAACTTATAACTATCCTTAAGGGGGTATCGTCAATCTCGATCTTTCGGGACGTGAATTCCGTCAATAGTTAATATTCGCCATATAAACAATACCGCTATCCAACTCACCGGGAATATAGATCCATATAAGATTGCACTCTCTAATGAATCAAAACAACGACTATTAAATATACGCAAATTAATAATTATTTCAGGATTAAGAGGATAAGCACTATTCATAATAATTTTGGGGTGTGAATTAATTTATATAGTCGTATAAAATTAATTATTCCAAATGTCCCGTTCAATACACACAAAGTGTACTAGTACAGAGAGTCGGAATAGTAGATGATGCTATTATCTGTTCCCCGTAACTATGACAGGCCTACTAAAACTCTGTGCTACAGTCATACCGATGGTACGTCCATTTTCATCTAAACTGTGAACATAAAACTTATATTCTGTAAGAACCTAAAATCTGATCTTCTGTGTACAAACCGTACTCTACACACCAGATTAAATACTATACAGAATATTGGACA
>JAULJZ010218652.1:0-17942 GCA_032270985.1 Heliamphora pulchella | reverse complement strand
AATCCATATCTTAAACGTGGGGAGAATTCAGTGCATTTGATAATTGGAGACTCAAGACATAATTTGAGTTAGGATCGAGAGTTCAGTCAGGACCTTTAGTGGAATAAATTCTGATTCGTACGGGAAAGGATCTAGCTCGGGGACAGAGTTAGGGATATTCGGTTTGCTCGTATGGTTAGCCCGAGTCCTATACTTCCTCGTGATCCCTCACATAGCCCATTGTACGCACGGATATTTTTCTTGTTGGTTTCGATAATTATTTAATTTTATTTGAATACCGGTTTTGCCGCTGGAGATATTCGGAAATTAAATTGAATTAACGAGGGGCAATTTTGGTATTTGGCACACCTAGAGATTACTCTCTAAGTGGCCGGCCCAAGGAGATGGTGGGTTTAATTAAATATGTTAAGTATATCTTTTTATACCCTTTTAGGAAGGAGAGTATATACTTAATATATTTTTGAGATATTTATATATATCAAGAGGAGGCTAATTAAGAAAAATCTAACCCTAATTCTCCCATATAGGCGCCGGCCTCCTCTCCTCTTTGGCAATTATTTTTTTCTTTTTGGAGATCATTGTGTGAGAAGAAACCAAGGTAGGAAGAACACTTCGATCGGAATCGATGCCCACACATCGCGATCGTCGTAGTACGTCTGGGTCATACGTGAGAAGGTTGTAAGGTCGTCTTCAACGTATTTGAGATTTTTAGAAACTTATCGACAAATTTCATAGATGTATTAAACTATTAAAATCTTATAGTTTTCATTTTTCATAAAAATTGCATACGTCATTTTTTACGGTCACGACGTCGATTCAAAAATTAATTTTTTTTCTGCTGCGCGGCTCCCTCTCCAACAATAATAAGGATGCTAACACGCCTTTGTTTCCCAAAAGTGGCACACTAACATTCGGCTTAACATTAAAACATGAATACTTTGCAAACACTATAATAATCCATATATCATTAGATCGATCGTAAGATTGCACTCATATCGGGCTTAACCAATCTAAAATGGTTCATCGTTTAACACGACATCAATTCTTACCCAAAATCAACACAGAGCCAGAGTCAACCACTCCTTCATTGGTCACCGACTATCCCTCCATATCTATCATTTCACACCACATATACATTCTCGAAGAGTAAACATCCTCAATCCAAACTTGAAATCAAACCAAGCACACGAGGACTTTCACCTCTAAGGTTTTCCCAATGTACTTTAAGGGCTAGTTTCCTAACCCAAACTCATATTTCCAAACCTGAACGTTATTCATAAGTGTTACACGCCTTATCCCAAAAATCTCTCATGCCCTTACAGCCAACTAACCACCACAAATTTAAAACCATATCACTACTTGCACTGCATCACTCTAGTCCTTCAACTATCAAAACTAACACTGCCACCTAAACTCCGTGAGCTACTAGGATTGAGCACACCACATGAGTCAAATGTTCCATAGTTATGCTGTGACGCCCCGTCCTCCGGGCACGTCGGGAATACGTAAATATAAATAAAGGGGTATTTTAGTCATTCATTCATATTTACATACGTTAGTTATTACATTATAAGGGAGTTCTGAACCGTTCAAAAGTACTTAACTACTACAGTTTCACTAAGAAATTTTAAATTTTACACTAAGCACGAGAAAACTGGATATAAGAACAAAAGTAGAGGTCTCGACTCCTCAAAATGCATCAGCGGGATTCACGTGCTCTTAGAACTCACCTTGTTCTTCAAACTCTATTCTCCCTCTGGGATGACTTCCTCCAAGAACTCCTCCTCACCTGTGGCACGAATGCCATGAGCCAATACCCAGAAGCAAAACACTCTAACCTTTTAACTAATCTCACGGCACAAAATTCACCATAACACATACCATATAACACCCAGTACAATTTATAGTCAAGGCGACAGACAAATTTATGACAGGAAAGCAGATAAGTCAGTAAACATGCGTATATGAGATGGCGTGTATGAAATGTAGATGCCCAACCCAATATGCACCCAGATTATAACAGAAATTCTACACTGGAAATCACTAAAGTAAGCTTTCACGGGTATTTGATCACCAAAGCCATCATCACGCCTTGTTGCGAATAGTAAATGATTCATCGAGATTCATGCCATAGCTGTTTTACTCAATGGCAATGGTGTCGGGGTCCGTGCCATACTCCAGGCCAACAATTTTAATAATCAATGCCATCCTCCGAGCCAAAAATTTTAATAATCAATCAATCAGTCATATCAGACATATATCAAGCAGTTTATTCCACCTTAAGACTCGTGATGCCTTCGCCGGTGTCAACCTAAAAATCCAAGCTATTGAAATCAGAATGCAAGCAACGAACCCATGGTGCCCAACAATATTTGTAAACTATTTCAAATACCGGAGACACGCCCAGGGTGTATAAACCAATTTTGTAACACTGGGGACACACCTAGGGTACACAAGGGGAATTCATCCCAAAACATTTATGAAAAATGGAAACCAGGGACGCCCTAGACTTAGAGTTAAGAAAGACAATCTCAATACAGCCCATCCTAACAACGGTTTGCACAGATGGACTCCAATATGACAGGATGCAAGTGACAATGTCAATGATGTATGGTATAGATCTCAAATACAAACATCTATAGCATGGCATCAACTAGCATGGCAAGATTTATAGTACAACACGCAAAGCATATAGTACAAGTATGTGAAGTATAAGCTACAATTCCCAATGTATGAGTCAACATGATTGCATGAGTTCTAAACCATCATACGTTCACTTAAAAACACTAATTAACTAATTCAAATCAATTATTATACAGAAACTCGGGTCTCATAGCAAAAGGTACTCAAATCACACTTAGCAATTTTTAAGACCAAAAGCGAGTATTAAATTAAAAGGGCCAACAAGGATTTGGGGTATCTAGACTTGAAATCAAGTTATGATTTTTAAACACCATTTAGATAAAAATATTTTCTAAAACTATCATGTTTAACACCAAGGCCAAAATCTAAGACAAAAGGGTGAACAAAATATCTGAAGTAAAAACGATTCAACACTTTTCTCAAGATTTCACCAAAAACAAGCTTCTGTTGGTCTCGAATTTGGGGTATCATATCAAGTCCAAATGAGCCCATTTTTTTGTATGTTCTAGTTCAATATGTCCACTATAGTTTTCATATTTAAAACTAAGGGTAGTTGTTTTGAAAAAGTTAGATGTTTTGTCTATTTTAGAAAATAGATTCTGTCAGCCTCAAAAACTTAGTAGAGCTAGTTTTGGACAGAGGGTTTGAAACAGTTTTTTCGTATCCTCCCTAGGCTTTAAGGTTTGATTGTTGTACATCCAGTAGTTCAATATTTTAGCTACAATGTTCATGTAGACCACTTTTGGAGTAGGTTATTAAAAATAGGAGTTTTGGGCTACACAAAAATATGTGACAGAAGTGTCTCTTGATGGATGAAACTCAATAGAGACTCTCAAAGTGGTTTTGACATATTAGAACTCAATAATATGTGCTCCTTTTTGGTGGATAGATAGATATACATGTTATCTACAACTTTTATTTTTCAACCAAAGTTCAGATCGCAGTTTAAACTAGGGGTTCCAAGTCGGTAATGTTGATTGGTTAGAAAATGACACACTTTGGTAAAATTATAATATCTCGAGTTATACTTATGAAAATGAGTTGAAACCAACTTTGGATGAAAGATAACACTAAAATATAAATCTAGACAGAAAGAACATGCTTAGATCAATTTTCTACATTGAGTTATAGCGTTCCAAAGTTCAGGACAAAAACATCTATGTTCTCAAACATCATGCCAAGTTTTTGTTCCATTTCTTTGCATGTTTGTGTTTTAGAAATTAATATCAAGGCTCCAGCACACGTAGAAGTCATCAAACTCAAAGATAACAATATACAACAACATCCCATATCATCCATAAACGTAACAACCCAAAATTTTCAACTACGACGCCTTTTCGGTTTGATTTCGGTTCTCGATTCTTAGAGTGTTTAAAGGGATGTGTTGGGGGATATTTTGAGAGATATTAGACATAATATTTAGAGGTTTTACTTGTTTGAGAGCTCAAAGGAGGGTGAAAAACTAGTAGGACTTGGCTTTTGAAACTATGGTCTCCAAATACCCATTTCTTAGATCCCTTCTTCTTCTTCTTCTTCTTCTTCTTCTTCTTCTTCTTCTTCTCTCAAACTTCTATGGACCCTCAAGAACACTCACAATCTAGTCTTTCTCCCTCTCTCGCCACCGAAATATCAAGGGGGAAGAAGGTATTTGGGCTTAGTTTATATAGAAAGAGTTAGAGAACAAAATAATTATTTTTTTTGTACTTTTTCTTTTCTTCACATGGGCTCATTAATTTCGATCAAGCTTTGAGGTAACAAAATCAGATTTGAGGAAGGAAAATTCGGCTAGGGTCAGTTTGGGGGGACAAAAATTTGATCCCCCATCAATCAAGGGATTTTTCTCAATTCGCGTGCCCTTATTCTGCAAGAAAATGCGTTAAAAGTTAATATAATATATCTTTTTGTTGCCTTTTCCTACTGAGACCTATTATTTAAGTATGTTTATGATAAATATTGTAATTTCATGTATTATCATAGTTTTCATAGCAATTGATTAAATAGATGTAGTCTTTGAAGTCAAATTAAGTTATTTTGATAATATGTGACGTTTTGACTTACTTTGTTGTGTATAAATTTTAATAATGATTTGTTTACTTTTTTTAACCTATAGTACTATATTATTATGTATATTACTTGTTCAATAAGTATTGGATCATGATAATGCTTAATTTGATACATTTATCAACATTTTAAGCTAAAAAAAAGTAAAAAGCTACTTTTTGGCACTCTACCCAAGGTGGCCGGCCACTAAGGGGTATTTTTTTTATTTTTGATGTTATTTTGTTCTTTACCACTTAATTGTACTAAAATCCTTGATTTAGGGTATTCATGTGTCAAAATTTAGATTTTTAAGACTTTTTACTGTACTAGGGGTAAAATGGTCATTTTATTATACTTATGAGGATTGTTGATTTCTAATTCATTATTTCTTGATATTTACTTAATTTAGAATGTTGGGAGTCTCTCCGGGTGTTAAGGTTTTGTTGCCTGAATTTTGGACCTTTTTAGGATATCTAGGCCGAACTTAGGGTTTTCGAGTTGAGTTAGGGTTTTGAACCTCTTCCGTGCTCTATGGTCTCGTGGACTATCCTTCACTAATACTAGGGTTCGAGCAGTGTTGTTACAAACTACCTCCCTTAAACAATTTCGTTCCCAAAATTTTGCCCCATACTTCATCGTATGGAAGGTTGAGGATGATTTACTAACATTGTGCCTTCTCGTTCTCCAAAATTGTGTCCATGTTTACTTGAGTTGTTTTTTATTGCGGGTGTGGATAAGGTCGAGCCCATATATTCAGCACTTAACGTAAAGGTTATCTTGTCTTACCTAACACCTTAAACTAATTACTACCTAATCTTCAAGGATCATATCACATAACCAACTAGACCCAAGAAGTTCGTATCTTTTTCACGTTAGTTAGCCTCTTCCCATTAATTGTTACTTCTACTTCTGTTGGGTCCATTTGAATTTTTTCTCCAGATATAACATGACCTAAAAACATCACCCGGTCCAACTAAAACTCACACTTACCAAATTTTGCATACAACTTGTGCTTTCTCCAAATTTACAAAGAATCTTCAAATGTTCCTTGTGTTCCTCTTCACTCCGAGCATATAACCGAATGTCATTTATCAACACAATTACGAATTGGTTTAGAAAGCTTCTGAACACCCTATCCATCAGGTTCATAAACATAGCAAGTGCATTCGTTAACCCGAAAGGCATCACCACAAAATCATAATGCTCGTAACAAGTCCTAAAGGCAGTCTTGGATATATCTGACTCCCGCACTTTCAATTTATAGTATCATGACCCCAGTCTATCTTTGAGAATACGTTGGCTCCAAAACACAACTTTCATCGAGTACGACTTCCACAAGCGATCATATGTCTCTAAACTAGCCCACCACCGAAATAGATTTCAAACATTCTCCACTTCTGTTTGGAAAGACTGTCACTCTACCAAAAACCAGCTCATTTCCATATTCAAACGCACATTGAAGACTACTTCCCGTTCGACTAATAACTATTAACTCGATATCACATCACCACTTACGACCCTCAAGATTAATACCGCCACTTGAACCTAATGAGTTACTAGGGCTAAGCATACCACACAGACTAAACGTGTCACGCCCCAAACACCAAGGTCACACGAAAGTCCACCAAAACACCCATTTAAAAAAATAAGATTTGGAGTTGGAACACCATCAACTCAAAATATTACAATATTTGGATAAAGATTCCTAAGTTTATCTCTCATAAACAGAAATCATGCAAACTCATACATGAATAAATATATCGTTGAAAGGTGTACAAAACTCGCCTTCTGAAATAGGCATCACATGTATAAGTACATGTCCAAAACAGAAAAACTACAGCAAGCTCTCCATCACCACAAGCCTCTAGATCAACTCCACGTGTTCACCTGAAAATGGTTTTATAGAAAAATCTCACACCGTGAGTCGAAGCCCAATAGGAAAAGATAATAATGCTGTAAAGCAGGCTATATGCAATCATACGGTGGGAGCTAACTCAACCATAGAATCCAAAACGATTTTTTTTTCAAAAACCATAAGTTTTTCACCAAGACAACACGGGCCTCAATAATGGTTTTATCTCATAAAACCCACATTTTCATCCTTCGAACTATGCATATCATCCTAACTGATATCATGCTACAGTTAAGGGAAAGCTGTAATAAAACAGTAATCAGAACATGATCTTTGTTCACCCGGATCATACAACCGGAATCAAAATATTATTTTCCCACTCGGAACACACAACCGAGGAAAATAAAATGGTAATCAAAAACATTATTCCCTCATAGAATGTACCATCGCTAAAAAGATGAATATGATCCTATGTACCGACTCTATCACCAGGGGACAGAGGTAGCAACTATAGACTCCTGGCCATTATCCTAATCCTAAACCACTTAAGGCCTGCTAGATAATGATAAGTTCTATACGAAGCACCATAATGAACCACTCAATTTACAAGTACGACCCCGAGGGAGCTGAGCACCCATCTGCCTCAATTTACGAGGACTAACCCGAAGGACCTGAGTACTTACTTTGCGCACGTTTCCAGACTTACACCGAGGGCAACTCGTGCCAAATACACGTCATCCTGGTACATCTAGATAATCATCCAAAAATCGAGCCGTAGCTCAACTACAAAAATATTTCACAAATGTACATTATATATGTATATACAGATCCATCCATCGACATGGAGATCAACAAAACCTTTCCAAAAAGTTTTCCAAAAAAATAATTATACGACACATATAAACACGAGATCCAATCCATGAACCATGGAGATCAAACAAAACATTTTCAAAATGTTTTTTTTCGTTTCCAACAAAACGGTCAAAACCTGAGACTCAACCCCGAGGGTTAGGTCCAAACCTCCAAAACACAAAGTGTTGAGATTTTTCACAAAACTGCCATTTTCTACCATTTTCAAGAACACCCTTTGAAAACCATCCAAGCACAAGTCATATCAAGTAATAAACCAAGAAAATCGTAAAACATGCTTTTTATCCGAAACAAGGTTTAAACACAACACATGATATATAAGCATTTTAACTGGGGAAAAAGCATACAACTGAATGTAGCGTAACTAGCTAACCGTCACTATCACGTCCCGACACCTGGTTCACGTGAAACACCCACAAACAACTCTCAAGGAACATGAGACCTGATCAAAAGGGCTCACAAGGATGAAATATAACCTTTTTCCAAACTTTCAACCAAAAGTGGGTGAAAAATGGTTTGAAAATCTTGACATACCTTCACTCTTTTGGTCATAACCTTTTCTACAAAAATAATTTTAAGGTGAGAGAAGTGTCATTGGAAAGAAGACTTCCGGGGCTTCAATTTGAGTATAAGAACGACCCAATTCTGAGTCCGAATGAAGGAGATAACATCAAAACAAAATAGCCCTACACAGCCAGTCCGGACTCAGAATTAAAGCTACCACCCGAGAAGAACCCAGAAAATCTATTCTTGTTGTTCTAAGCCTCCAAACCCTCAAGCACCCACTAACCATCATCTCAACCACAAATTAAAGCCTCCAAACATCTTTTTAACACCCTCGGATATACCCAAACCCGAAACTACCACAGATCCTCGAAAGAAACATTTTAAAACCCAATTTCATCCAACCAAAATCAACACAAATGCCTTTTTAAATCAAAACACGATTTAACGAAACATAAGCTGTTGTCCGTCCATTTTTAACTGGTTAAAATACTTATAATTGCACGCAGTACCCTTAAACAGCAGTAGAGTCTAGAATCCTACCTCGTTGAGCTAAAAGCTCAACGTCTCGATCCATGTACAAAAATGAACTTCACCAGAATCAAAATATGATCGGATGGTTGCGTAGCCCTCGATGCCAATACCAAGAATCTGTAGTCTGATCGTCGAAAATCGAACCCCGGGCTCCCGAGAAGTTAGTGAGAAGACAGAGAGAAAAAGGAGAAAACTTAGGAGTTAAGTTTTTTGAAAATATTATTTGAAAATATCTAACTTCAAATATTTATAGGCCTCCAAAATATTTTTTTTTTAAATTTTTGAAATTCGCACCATAATTCCTCGCAGGCCCCGGGACCAATCTCGCAAAATCTCTAAACCCGAACATGCGACAAAATCACATTTTTCTAGAATCTCGCGCCAGGTCTCCACTGCTCGAGTACCCAAGCACCGCTCGAACGAACCCCTGCCAACATACCACTCTACCACCCCACCGCTCAAGCGCAGCGCCCAAGCACTGCTCGAGCAGTCAACACACAGAACCACTCTCTGGCACCACTCCACTCGAGCGGTCATTGCTGGGAGAAAAACTGAACCAAAGAAGCAGACCAAACTTTAATCCTTACTCCTGTGAACACTTAGATCATTTCTCAAAAAAAAGAAACGAGTCAGGGTCTCAGAAAACGCTCCCCAGGTATATGCTTACCCATATGAACCCAATCACAATCTCGTCACTTATTTCCTTCACGCACGTACCATCCACCCTACAATCCTTTAACTGAACAGTATTAACTCCTGATTATAAAGTCTCTTATCATCATCACTCAATCCCTTCACCATTTTCTTCCACACAATCGAATCAAAAATCATTTTCGCACTTTAATTATTTTATCTTACCCACATTCTACCAAGACACTCAATTCACTCAAGGCCAATTACAAAAATCATACCCATGAATTTGTATAGTCTTACTTACGCTTTCAGTCTCCTCATCTAAACACTTATTCCTCCTACGTACTCACATTGAGTTGCTATGCAACTCCACCAGAAACAACAAAATTATATCACCCTTCAACTTCTCATACATAGAGTTCACACGCTCCCATAAGAAAATTTCTTCTCTCTACCAACAATATCTACTCACCAATCTAAACAAACTTGCTCTAATGGGTCACATCACAAAAGTTTTTCGAAAGCAACTTTATTGCGACTCACATCGATACCACAATGGAAACCAAATACCACTCCGTAAGAGTTACATAGTCTAGACGCCAAACGAATACAAACTGATACTTTAAGAACCTACCATGTGAACAACTCGATCTGCCTAAAATGCGCACTCCACCACTCAAATAATCCTCAGAGTTAATGGGACTCACTGTTTCCACAAACTCCTTGGCATCAAATTCCTTGAATTGTTTAACTAAAGAATTACTGGTCTTTGAGGTGATCTTGATAATCCTGATGACGAAGTCTGTAATGTTTCTCCGTTCCACTCTAGTCTTTCCAAAGGTTGCTCCGTTCCTCTTAGCCTCTACCGTTTGTCCTTGATGTGCTAGAACGTTGGGTTTAAATATGAAAATCGTCTAATAACTGGATCGTTTTCTCAAGCGGTTGGTCATTTTAGGGTAAAATGAACATGATAAAAGATATGGTTGTGGTAATTTCCTAGTCATGTGATCTATTGTGACTTGGTGGTTAATTCTTCACCAAGCTTCAAACGTTCATTATTGTGATCAAGATTCTTCGTTCTTTGATAGTGATGGCAAAAATCCAGACTCTAACACTTTGGTGGGAAGGCCGGTGTGAATATCGATGTATATAGACGTACCACCTTTGCTAATGTACTAAGATTATCTTGAGTTTGAGGCTGTTTCTCTTTTTTTTTTTTACTTTCTTGCTATCGATATGAATCTTTTGCTTCTTGGTTTATCGGATGGGTGGGTCAACTATGAACTAGTCTGGGGAAGTTTGAATTGTGCCATATGGTGGTGTCGCGAATCCTTTGATGTGAAGCTATCATTTCTAACTTTAGATTGTTGATGGCATAGTCTTACTTGTCGAGGCCTTTGAAAAGATATAATTAGTTGTTACTGACGATCGTTGTTACTCATAGATCTATGGGGTAAGGTTTTGAAGGTTGGCAATCAAAAGCATGCGCGGGGTTAGAACATGTTAGGGTGGAACCCAGATGGTTCAAAGACATGTTGTATTAGGGCAAGGGGTCAAGGCTAAGGCAATTATTGTTGACCCAGATTGAGAGGTCGATTGAGGCTTAGACGCATTTGGACATAAGAGTTAAACAACTAATAAATATTACAAAGGGAATGTTCTTAGAACCAATCTACGCAACATCAGATATTGACATAAGATATGTTTAAACAATAGGTAGCCAAACTAGATATTTGTCCTGAAGTTACGTCGGCCTAATGTACTTTAATTCAAGCATTCAAGTTGACTCCCCAGGTTGGGATTTCGAGAGTAAACAAAGAATTCACGAAACTACTGCACAAAAGTGCAGTATCAGGATCAAGTGAATTATATGAGGGTAAAAGACTTTACCAATGTCGAATGTTCAAAACCAGTGTTATTAGGAAGGAGGACACACAAAGAGCTTCAATCGGGTACGAGAGTTGCTATAAAGGCTTGAGAAAGGAACTCATAGGGATAGAGTTGTGGGGTTCTAATGGTGGCTTTCGTAAAACTTAGGCTAGCCCGGGTGTTTCACCATCTAGGTGTTCATTAGCTTGCCGGTGGTTAAGTTATCTATCAGCCATCCTAGGAGAGTGTTGAGATTTGGGGATTGTTTCAATTCTTGATTGTTTTCAAGATTTGGGATCTTGTGGAACTTAATTTGGGATTATGAGATAGCTTATGAAGAATTCAACAACAAACATTTGCATTTCATTCTAATCACATAACCGGTGTACTAAGCTTTAAATGTTCACAGAACACATGTACAACATCCAACGAAGGAAAAGATACCACGCCCAACGCACTAAAGCTTGTACGAACAGAAGCAGATAGAAGTAGCGGATAACTGAGTCACGCTCCCACGTTACCTTATAGATACTGTAGAAGCGCCACTGCACTTCCACGTGCCAAAAGCCCTCCGGTCCCATGCGAGCCCTGTTGATTACGGCTATTGGTACCTCCAGGTACGTTTTTGGATTGTTAAAGTCAATTGCCTGGTCGCGCAGGTTGATGATTCCTCTCTTATCTCTTGATTTCTGTGTTTGCATTCACCTTGCATCCATCATGTCCCCTAATAGCTCTTTGAATCCCGATGGTACCTTCAGATGATAGATGGTTTCGTCACATCTCTCCAACACTCTTAGTTGATCCATGTACCTCGGGAAAGACTCTGACTTTTTCCACTTCCACGCCCTTTCTGGGAAAAAACTCTTGCATACACCCTTTCTCCAATACGATAGTCCTTGCGGTACTTTTGGCGGCTCTAGTAGATCACTACATCCATTGCTTCATCATCGTCCGTCTCCGGTGGCAATGCCTCAAGTGGATCATAAAA
Organism: Heliamphora pulchella; assembly: GCA_032270985.1. NCBI lineage: Eukaryota > Viridiplantae > Streptophyta > Magnoliopsida > Ericales > Sarraceniaceae > Heliamphora > Heliamphora pulchella. The sequence goes on along the minus strand of JAULJZ010218652.1, from coordinate 6,009 downwards.
GAAAGCGATGGTTTGCTCCTCGTTCTCGCTCTCATCATCCTCAGGTTCCTCCTCATCCTCCACCTCAACATCAGTCTCGTTTCCTGCCTCATCTGGTTCTTCGTCTGCCCCTACTTCCCCGGCCTCTTCTCCTTCATGAACTGGCCACTCATTCAGGAACATCCATGCCAACGAAAATACGTCTATCGGGTCTTGTTCTTCAACAGGTTCTTCCTCGGAGTCCGAGTGTTCTGGTTCAGGTGCTGCCATAGTTCTCCAGTCGGCTCTGTGTCAGACGCCATTCTAAGATGAGAGATGATTAGAAAGAGAAACTTAGGGTATGAATTTTATATTTTTAGAATTATAAGTGATAATTTAATAATATAAACACTCTATAGAGCTTCAACGCAACAGAACTCATAGTCTCCCACAATCCAAGGCCTAAAGATTTACTAAACCTGGGCTCTAATACCAACTGTGACGCCCCGTCCTCCGAGCCCATCGAAACATACGTAAATATAAATAAAGGGATATTTTAGCCATTTATTCATATTTACATACGTTAGTTATTATTACATCATAAGGGAGTTCTGAACCGTTCAAAAGTACTTAGCTATTACAATTTCACCAAGAAATTTTAAAAATGACACTAAGCACGAGAAAACTGAATATAAGAACAAAAACAGAGATCACGACTCCTCAGAATGCATCAGCGAGATCCACGTGTTGGAGGCAAGACTGCCAAGATCATTATTTTTGCAAATGATTTTCGGTAAAAAAATTAACTGGACGGGCAAATACCGAAATGGGCTCCAGATAAAATTTTTGACGTGGAACGAACAAAATAAAACCCGTGCAACCAAAGTTAATTTAGAAGAATACCTTTTGTCGATCGATTCTTCAACTACGATTTGATTTCGAGTTGAAGCTCTTGTCAGATCTTCTACTATATTCCTTTGTGCGATTCTCGAACATAGTATGGGTTACGAACTATCGAGAACTCGTACCGGTAGAACCCAGATATCTTTAGTCTTGAAAGACAAATTATGATATGATATCAAACTGGTTCAGTCAACCCGCATATATGTAGGGTTACAGCAGGGACCTGTGAAGTAATTATGAGTAAGATTTCTAGTGGAACACATACACCTACCAGCGGTTTCTGCAATTATAGAAAGATAGCAGTGGTTTCTGCAATTTTCATAAAATACTGAATTACAGTTCACACCACTAAAGAACTATAATTGCACTCTGACCCATAATCTCAAGACCTTCTAGTATTGAGCTCCTTTATTAAATGCTTACTATTTCTTCCCACGTTAAGATTCTAGAAATCCGCAAATTAAATTTAATTACTGACAATTTAATTTAATCGGCATCTTGATATTCTTTAAGCCCTTTCAATTAACCTATTTGACCGCCGGATAATAAAATACACCTACAGGGTTTGGCTTGGTCAAAATTGATAAGCTTCCTTAAGGGGGTATCGTTAATCCCGATCTTTCAGGACTTGAATTCTGTCAATAATTAATATTTGTTATATAAGTAATACCGCTATTCAATTCATCGGTAATATAGATCCATATAAGATCGCACCCTCTAATGAATTAAAACAACGAATATTAAATATACGCAAATCAATAATTATTTCAGGATTAAAATGATAAGCACTATACGTAATAACCTTGAGGTGTGAATTAATTTATATAGTCAGTATAAAATTAATTGTCCCAATTGTCCCATTTAATACACATAAAGTGTACTAGTACAGAGAGTTGGAACAATAGACGACTTTATTATCTGTTTTCCGTAACCAAGACAGGCCTACTAAAACTCTGTACCACAGTCGTTCCGATGGTATGTCTATTTTTATCTAAACTGTGAATATAAAACTTATATTCTGTAGGAACCTAAAATCTGATATTCTGTCTGTAAGTGTACTCTACACAACAGATTAAATACTACACAGAATATTAGACATCCATGCATAACAAAGAAATGATACACATACATTACTCATAAAGATTCTCATAAAATGAATAATTAATTTTATAAAAATAAAATAAAATACTAAAATTATGATTTTCAGTATACCAACTCTAGCAATCTTCCACTTATACTCAAACTATACTGCTATACATCTGACTCCCATGCCCTCTACATGACTATCAAAAGTCTTAGTCGGTAAGCTCTTTGTAAAAGGATCTGTAAGGTTGTCTCCTGATGTAATCTTGGTCACAGCAACATTATCTCTCTGTACGATTTCTCGTATCAGATGATACTTACGCTCAATGTGCTTATCTTTCTTATAGTCCATTGGCTCCTTCGAGTTTGCAACTGCTCTGCTATTGTCACAGTAAAGTGTAATAACCGACTGAACTGAAGGTGCCACCTCTAGATCCATCAGGAAGTTCCTGAGCCAAACGACCTCATTGGCTGATTCAGAAGCTGCCACATACTCGGCATTTATGGTGGAATTAGCAATGCAGGACTGCTTGATACTCCTCTAGCTTATAGCTCCACCTCCTAAGATAAACACATATCCTGAGGTAGACTTACGGGAATCCCTGTCAGACTGAAAATCTGAGTCTGTGTACCCTAAAAGTGCTATCTGCCTAGTAAACCAACATATAATCCTTAGTCCTTTTCAGGTACTTGATTATATTTTTTACCGCAGTCCAATGCTCCTACCCGAGGTTAAACTAATATCTGCTAACTATGCCAACGGCAAAGCAGATGTCGGGTCTATTGCAAAGCATAGCGTATATGAGGCTTCCTACTACCGAAGCATAAGGAACCGCCTTCATCTTCTCTATCGCATCAAGTGTCTTAGGACATTGATCCTTGGATAGAGTGATTCCATTCCTGAAAGAGAGAAATCCTTTCTTGAAATCCTGCATGCTAAAACGAGCAAGGATATCATCAATATATTTTGCTTGTGATAAGCCCAACATCTTTTGTTTTCGATCTCGCACAAGCTTGATCTCAAGTCCTTCACATCGAACTACCCATATAACCATACTTTAACTGTAGATAATACTCCTACATCATTTTCGATAAGCAAGATATCATCTACAAAAAATACTAGGAAGATCACCACGCTTTCGTCACGCTTCTTATACACATAGGACTCATCTAGACTTTGATCAAAACCATAAGACTTTATTGCTTGATCAAACTGAGTGTTCTAAGATGTTTGCTTAAGTCCATAAATAGATCTCTTAAACTTGCATAACATGTGCTCCTGGCCCTTTACAACGAATCCATCTGGTTGTATCATATAGATACACTCGTCAAGAATTCTGTTAAGGAAAGCTGTCTTGACATCTGTTTGCTAAATTTCGTAATCGAAATGAGTGGTAATTGATAAGAGAATTTGGATAGACTTAAGCATGGCTACCGGTGAAAAGGTTTTCTCATAATCGATCCCTTCTTTCATAGTGAACCTTTTAACAACAAGCCTAGTTTTGAAAGTTTCAACCTTCCCTTCTGCTCCTCTCTTCTTCTTGTAGATCTACTTGCATCCAATGGGTTTTATCCCTTTGGATGGTTCTACAAGTTCTCAAACCTAATTGGAATACATAGATTCCATCTCTGAATTCATAGCCATTTGCCAAAGATCTACATCTTAGTCTTTTAGTGCTTCATTGCAGTTACATGGCTCCGTATCCAGTTCAGTCGTGATCTTGTCAAATGACTCTCCCAAGAATATATACCGATCAGGTTGATGAACAACCCTCCCACTACGATGAGGTATTACCTGTGTCTGTGTACTAGTAGTAACAGGCTGCGCAGAATCTATACCATATGCATTAGCACCCTGTTCTTGATTTGCATCGGTCTCGATAATCCTCCCACTACGACAAGATATTGGAATATTAGTGACTTGTGATTGCTCTTCCATTCTACTGATATTTTCTCTTAGTTCTTCTAGAATAATTTTGCTATTGGGCCTATAATCTATAATATAATCCTATTCCAGAATCGGGCATTGGTGCTAACAATCATCTTCTGATCCCTGGGGTTATAAAATAGACCACCCTTCATTCTTTTGGGATACCCTACAAAGAAACAGACTTCCATCCTTGGTTCTAACTTACTCGTATTCCTTTTTAGCACATGTGTTTGACACCCCCAAAAATGAACGTGTTTTAGACTAGGCTTACGCCAGGTCCACAATTCTGTGACAGTAGAAGGTACTGACTTAGAAGGTACCAAAGTCATAATGTAAGCTACTGCTTCTAAAGCGAGTCCCCAAAACGAATCGAATAAACTTGAATAACTTATCATGGATCTTACCATCTCTATAAGAGTCCTATTCTTTCTTTCTGCTACACCATTCTATTGCGAAGTGCCAGGTGCAATCAACTGGGATGTAATCCCCTCCGATGATAAGTAATCCTTAAACTCTCCAAAGAGGTATTCCCCACCATGGTCGGATCATAGTGATTTGATACTTTTACCCAGACGCTTCTCCACCTCTGCCTTGAATTCTTTGAATTTTTCAAAGTATCAGAGTTACGGTGCATCAGGTAAATGTATCCATACCTTGAGTAGTCATCAATGAAATTGACGAAGTACTCAAAGCCATCTCTAGGCCGAATTGTCATAGGACCACACACATTAGAATGAACCAGCTCCAACGGTTCTTTAGCTCTATAGTCTTTTGTCGAAATGGGCCGCTTAATCCTCTTACCCTCTAAGCAAGATTCATAGATTAGAAGTGCCTCCACTTCCAATGAACTCAAAAGTCCATCTGTTACCAGTCTGTTTATCCTTTTTAGATTAATATGACCCAAGCGTAAGTGCCAAATAAATGTTTGGTTCATTAAAAAAAAAACTTTCTCTTATATGGTAATATATATGTATTATTTATTTTAGTCAGTTGCAGTATAGGAGAGATTAGAGTAATAATATAAAAATCATCCACTAATGTACCAGAACAGATAACCCGTTTATTATTCTTAATAACCACAGAGTTATTAAAATAAACCAAATATCCGTCTTTAGCAAATCCAGAAATGGAAACTAAGTTCCTTCTAATGGCAGGTACATAAAGACAATCGCTCAATATTAAAACTCGATCTCTACCAAAACTGAGAGTGACATCTCCTATTGCAACTGCTGTTACCTTTGTATTATTGCCCATATACAGGTAAATCTCCTCATCACTAAGTTATCGAGTTTTTTGGAACCCCTGCAATGAATTGCAGACATGATTAGTGGCTCCCGTATTTACACACTAGGTACCGGTAAATAACACCGCTAAATATGTTTCCACAATCATGAACATAAATTACCTTATTTATTCTGCCTTCTGAGAAATACTGGACATAACTTTTTCTAGTGCCGGGTCTGATTGCAGTGAAAACATCTGCCTTTCAACTTTTTCACACCAGTCTGTAGCCCACTAACTACCCTGGAAACTGTGTCTTCCTATTTGTGAAACTTTTTCTTCTTCATGCCTTGCAGTTAAAGTTATATCCAAGTTACATTTCCTGTGACACCACGTTCCCCGGGCATGTCAGAACATATATAACTATAAATAAGGAACATATTCTAGCCGAATGTTTAAAAATACATAAGATAACTATTACATCATTAACGGTTCAGAGATTGTTTAAAATACTTAATAAGTACAGTCATCCAGACAACTTAACAAAAGTTACATCATGTCCGTGGAAAACTTGAATAGAAGATCAAAAAGAGACGTCCTACATCTTCAAATTGCGTCGTTGGGGTCGACCTGCTCCTTCCGCTCTCCCTTTTCTGCAGATTCTTCCCCTTCAATGAACCCGCCTTCCTCAAAAGGTCCCTCTTCGTCACCTGTGGCATAAATGCCATGAGCTGGAGCCTAGAAACAAATTTTCTAAACCGTCTAACAAACTCGCAATAAGATATTCCACAATACAAATCGTATAGCACCCAATGCGAAGTTACAGGTTACTTATCGTTTTAAACAGGATGAACATATATAAGAACAAAAGAATAAGTGTGTGATGCAAATGAATGCAATGCAGATGCCCAATC